>JAQQZU010000019.1:762034-785657 GCA_030068025.1 Parauchenoglanis punctatus | reverse complement strand
TGCACTAAGGGTAACATGGCCTGGAATCTAAATTTAGTTGGTCAGAGCTGATCAGAATCCACTCATTCATTTCCATTAGATTTGCATTTCACGTGCTACATGGTATTGAAATATGTAATGGCTTCCGTTGAGCACATAAATGTCAAACATGATAATCCAAAAACGGCAAAGAGCTTAACCTGCTCTGATACGCCATTCACTTTGAACTAGCTAATCAGACTGATAATCCTTCTGTTGGAGATTGAGGATTTACAGATTTCCGGTGCAGATGTGGCGGTACACGGCCACTCACACACCGAGATAACAGAGGTAAACTCCACCACTGCACCAGATTTCAGGTGTGGGTGGACGATTAACCAGAAAGAGAAAAGGCGACGCTTGTGGCTTTAGATATTTAAAAAAAAGAAAGAAAGAAAGAAAGAAAGAATAAACCCGCAGATAATGAATGATAATGTCTAGCTGCAGTTTCATTAGACAGCGTCATATTAGGAGCCTTGATGACTCACAGCGTCCCCGCTCTGAACGCTATCATCTCCCACCATCAGCTCCACATCACACACCCACACACACCATCTGATGCCCACCTTCCATCCAGATCATCCTTCAGTCCTCCTCTTTCATCACAGCTGGATTTGGAGTCGAATTACAGCACCACTTTTAATGTTCCTTCCTTCCAAATGACCTACAAAAGTGCTCAATGTCATCAACATATGTGGGACAAAAAGGACCACATTTTAGATTCTGATTGGTCAGAAGTGTGGATTCATTTTCTGTAGTGGTGCAGCTGCAATCACAGGTTTATATTAATATTAATAAACTCATTCTAATTCGCTATCGTTATATAATATGCTCAGCTGTTTCTTGGCAACCCGACAATCTGTGCTTTTTGTCTCGTTAACGTCACGAGACAGAGAAGCTGGTGAAGGAATGACTATTTATAGCTGCTATAACATAAGTGATGAAGCGATCACGGAGTCTCCTACGTTTGATATCTGCGTCTCTTGCATTCCGAAGGCACGGTTTATTCCACAGATGAGAGAAGCGCCGGTGCTGCGGAACATTTGGGATGATTATAAGAGGACGCTCTGGCCTGCGGCAGTAAGCCACTTGAGTTCGAGTGTTGAACTGAAGTGCGGATCGGAACATTCAACACAAAAAGGATGAAACCTTTTTCAGTGAATAGCCGACAGGAACGAACCTGTTCTGCAGTTCCACTACATTAATGTAGCTATAAACGCACAATCTGGCATTCTTTAATAAATAAGAAAAATCACAATCATCTGCAAGTTGCTGTGATATAAGAGGAATAAAACAAGGCTGTTTAAGTGGTTAGTGACTCCTCTTCATCACACCACTGTTGTTGATTATTTTATAATAACTAAGTGTTTTATTACTGCACATCTACTTGTATACATTTTAATAGGAAATAAAAGTAACATTGCTCTTGTTCTTGGAAACAATATTAGCTGTACGTATCATTTCTTTTCTGATTTAGAGGTCACGCCTCCGCTAACTTTAATAACAGCTCCTGTCCGGTTATTAGTGTCTTAAAATAGTTCCTGTCCATTCTAGCCCACTCTTTTACTGTCTAGGTGTGCGACTCGGCTAGAGTTTGTTCCCGCCTTGTTTGTTTTTTGTCTTTCACCTGATGTCCGAAATAATCCCATAATCTATAATGTATATGTTATAATAACAACAACTATTTTCCATTCTCTCAGTCGCTGTTTGCCAGATGCGTTTATTTCAACAAAACATTTAATGTTCATTATCAAGTTTAAAATAGTGTAATAATGCCTGTTAAGTTATAACCAGCTACCAAAAACGTTCTAGACATGCGTTGTTTGAAATCAAGGACCAGAAGGAACGGCTGATAAGGATTTTAGTTATCAAACATGTTTGATTTGTATAGTATTTCATAGATAAAGTGTAAACAGTGTCTTTTTTTTACCTACTAATATCCAATACCACGTGATGCTGTGTGACATAAATCTAGAGACATCTGGACATATTTCACGAGTACTGACGGCAAAGCAAAGCAGACTGCAAACTGTGCTTTTTTTTGAAAGACGCTACAAGAATCCAAGCAACTGCGCAGGAAAACGTGCTGCGTGTGAGAGCGGTTCACGTCTGCGAGCACCTACAGAAAATAATCCACTCATATCAGTGTGTTCCTACTACCGTACTGACTCATCTGATCCTAATATAATATATACTGCTCGCAATTAATGAAAGGCAGTTTGCATTAGTAAAGGTCGTGACATCATTACTAGGCGCATTAGCATTTTTAGTTGCCTTATCGCTTTAATCCGATCGAGATGAAGAGCCGCTGAAGACGGAACAATGCCGCTTTACAAACGACGCACAATGGGAGCTGTTTGCTGTTTGTCTGCAGTCTGAATAGATACAGAATGAAGCAAGTCTCGCGCCCGGACTCGTTCAGAGGATAGAACAGAAAGGAAGGCACGATCTCACTCGGCAGCTCTTTTTGTCTTTCACGGCCCACGATAATTACACTTCATCGTTAAATATACGTATGAAAAATGAAGCCATTTAACATCTCATGTTATAGCTCATGCTTTCCCACGAGTCGTCCAGTATCCGTTAGAAAAACCCTGTTACCTGAGCACATTCTCCCCCATGAGGTATTTCACACGCACGACAGGAAGTTGCATCATCTCAATTTCCTGAATCTCACTGGAAGATGAGACTTTTTAGTTCTTTTTTTATATTCAGTGAAAGCTTGATATTGACTGATGACTCCATTTTGAAAGTTCAGCCCTGGTGCCCAAATTAGAACGTCCGTAGTGTCTGAGAGCAATTAGCGTTCCTGCCGGTTAAGTGCGTATTTGAATTCTATGCTAAAAAAAACCCAATTCAACCCTGATACTCAGGTAAGAGCCACAAAAATGAAGCATTGTTTAAGCTTTAATACAATTTCTGAATTTCTTGGATTTGTTGTTAAGAAAGTTACGGAGCGAGTTACGAAGGCTAAATGGCGCCGCATCGCCCAGGAGATAACAGCCAGTCGACACGTGCATGCTGTCGAGTCTAAATCAGAATTTACTTTTCTGTCTGTTTGGTTAAAGCCGGAGTAGTGCATCAAAGCTGTGCACCTGCACCTGCGCAGCCTTCACTAAATACGCCATGGTCTGATTCGGATCCTCCGCTAGGTTTCAGAAAGACCTTGAGTAAGTGAAATCCAGCCTGGTTCCATGGAAAGAGGACATTTCTCGAGGCACCACTCGTCTCTCATCATTGCTGTCGCCATGGACACATCCGCTCCATCACCCTGACTACCGTATCAACTCCACACCCCCCGGAAACACCCCGACGACCCCCTGTGCTGATTGTGCAGCGCATATTCTATTGACCCAGGCTAGCTCTCAGCTTTTAAATGATTACTGAGGGCTTTTCATCCCACCTTCCAGAAAGATGCCGCTCAGAGGCCTGTGTGAGCGTAAGAGGCTCCTGTTTGGTCGTAGAGGTGCTGCAAAGTGGAAAAACAGGAAGAGAAAATGTTTTCCAATTCTCTCGATTTTCATCCAGCAAACTCCTCATCATCAGAGGTACGCCGAACTTCATCTGCATCACGGAGAACACCAAGCTTAGTCCAGAGATGACGTTTACTGTTTATAAGCAAGTATACCAAAAAAAGAAATGATATTTCCTGAGCGTTCAATCAAAACTCAAAGGCACACGGGTTAGACATGTGAGCAGAAAGCAAAAGACGCAGTTTAGAATTTAGTTCATTTTACGAGACACAAAGACAGCCGGTCTGCTTTAATCGGAGTTTCAGTGAGGCACAGAAACATCGTACGGAATTTTAGTGCCACGCCTACAAAATGTAGCGTTTTGCTTAACTGTGACGTGAATGTAGCCTACACATCTATCTTATTTAGTAAACAATTTCCTGTTTTAAGATTACATGTAATAAAATGGGATCTAACCAGGTTCAGGCGCTCGTACTTTTTCTTAAAGTTCGATCAAATGAACACATTTTTGACCAGATTAACAAGCGGGCTGATTAACACCTTGTCCTTTCTACACTACACACCGTTCCTATTAATATCACTGAATCAGGTAGTGAATAATACAGTTCAAGCTTTACAATAAATAACTGAATAATAAGCTAGAATACCAAATATACCTTATCTTCCTGGCAGGTATTTACAATATAAACAAAGACGCACAAAAGCGCTTGCCGTGTTCGGGGATCCTGCTGACGGCAGGTGTGTGTGCACAGGTGGGGGCGGACATAAAGGATGGAGGAAACGTGACAGGGACTGAAATCACCTTTCTGAGTTATAAAAACAAAGACCGGACATTTTCTACCACTTTAATTTCTCCTTATTGCGCCGAGACTAAAATGACAACAAGTTGTATTCTAGTCTTGGTGAGACAAACATGAAGCTTTTAACTGCTTCCAAGGCTCGGGAAATTAGTGACTCGGGAACTACAGCGAAATGAATAGGAAACGTGTGCAGTTATGAGCGAGACGTGAGCATTAATCAGAGTCAAAGAGCGTGATAAGGTTAAATCGTGTTGGAAATGAACACGAACCCCGCCCCTAATACTGACCTTAATGTTTATATAGTTATTTATCTTTTCAAAAATTCCAACATAAGGGAGATTCTGCGAGTTAAAGCGTGTCGTACGCGTGTAGTTAGCCAGCGCTTTAACGTAGATGCGAATGAGAAGAGAGTCATAGTCATTATCATTTTTTCTAAGAATGTTTCTATAATCACGTCCACCAAAAAAATCATCTGTGTTTCCGATACAAGTTCAAATCATACATTAAAAATAGTAGCACCTTTATGTTCGCTCAATCCTGACTGCGGATAAGAAGCTGGAGATTCACGTGACGGCGTCGCGCTTGTTTCCTCAAACTGGATTCAGAAAATCGCATTAGAAATTCGCTAATCGGTGTGATAGACGCTGATGTGTGTGGTGCAGCGGGAGGTGAGATTCAGGAAACAAGTAGCTCTAAAGTCAGTTTCTTCACACACACACACACACACACACACACACACACACACACACCAAGTCAATAATGAGCAAGGTTTTATCTTTCTCTGGTTGTTGAACGCGAGAAGAAAACAACGCTGGTGACTTCCTGTCTACTGAACCAGCTAATCCGCTGAGAAAATGAATAACAGCTAATAGCCCGGACACCTAATCTGCTTATCCCTGGTGCCCAGGCTACTGATTTTCACGCACATTTAGTCCTGCAAATTGCTACATTTCTTCTGGAATCAGCACAACAGTGCGGTTTAAAATGACTGAAGAAATCGACAGCATTGTGAAGACCTTTATATAACCCGTGTTTAACAGCGGTGAGACAGTTTGCCGTAAGTGCTTCTCTGACATCCAGCTCTTGCGCTACCTTTCAAATGCTCCGAGCTCGACGTTTTCTCGAGGTTTTCGTGACTCTGTGGCAGACAGCGTGGAGACTCTCGTTCCAGCGTAGAGATTGTTTACTCCGGGTGCAGTGCGTTTCGCCCACGGGAACGGCATTTCCTCGCAGCCACCGCAGGGATTATTGCAAAAAAGAGAGACTTCTACTGCTTTGGCTCTCCTCACCCTGAGGATCTGCCTGATTCATCTTAATGCTCTACTTCTGCTTGGAGCTTCTGTGCTCCAGACTCACTTCCTGCTCCAAAAGATTGAACATCCCGAAAATAGCCTCAGTGAATAATCTCACCTGGACGCTGTAGACTGGTACCGAAGAGCTGCTGCTGTAACCATAAAGATGGTCCCGCGCTCAGCCCGGGACTCACAACTGCCACCTCCGGCTCGCTCACTGGCGATCCAAATCTACATGCGGATTTCTGTAAAGCTGCTTTTAAATCTGTTTTAAATCAAACTACATTCAATTGCTTCATCAGTCTTCAAAGCACAATGCAATTTGCAGGCATGAAATCAACTCTCCAGCAATTTGTGTTACCTGAAAATACACTCGAAAGGTCACGTCAAGGTCAATGGGACTAGAAAGATCCAACTTATTTGAATTTTCTGTAACTCAAAGAGATCATGAAATGGATTGCTTGGTTGTAGAAGAAAAATGCATCAATCTGTCCAATTCTCAACACCCCTAAAAAACCACAATGCAATCGGTGGCGCCATTTCAGCAAAGAATTTCCTCATCCTCGTTCATTTCAAAGTGAACCTGCGTAACAGACATGGCATTTAACCTCACCTCTAAAAAAACACCAGGTTCTGTTTTTGATAATATCCATCTGATGTGGTTACCTGCAAATCCAATCTCACAGATCTGCTCAACCGCTCATGATCACGTCTCCAGACGTAACCCAGAGCAAAACCAGACCATGACGGAATTAGCTTTAATACACAGCTGACTGGAAGCGCGTCACGTGATCTCCAGGATCTATCTGGATGCGATGGATCAAAAAAAAAAAAAAAACACTTTCTGCCTCCGAGTTACTTAAAACTGCTTTCCACGACCATTCAATGCCTGCTGATGGCTCCTCTGAGGGTTCCTCTAAAGGTTACATAGTCGAGCAGCACAGACAAAGTACACAAAGAAATCTCAGCAAAATGAACACGAGATTATTAAAGGAAAACCTCAGAAGCCGTTCAGTGGACCAGAAGAGCACAAGCAGGGAGATGAAGCTGCTGAACGGCTGGACGGTTCTGCTCACTAAGAGCCCATTAGATCAATGTTTGGAACAAGTGCTCAGTAGGAGCATGTGTAATGTGTTTCAGGGTTCATATCTGGGGAAAATCGGCATTGCTTCCAAACTGGGTAATGAAAATCTTTAGTAATTGCGTATTTTGAAACCTGTAAGCTGGAACTGAGGTTGCTGAGAACATGATTCTGGAACTAGGTTCTGGGTGGAATCAGCAAGTCTGCTAGTTTTTGGGCTAGTTTAGTCCTAAAATAATCCTAGCTGTTCTTGTTTTCAAGCAAAAAATCGAGATTAAATTGAATCCATTTCAGCAAACATGGGCTAAGGCAAGCAAAGGGAAAGTGAGAGTACAGGCAGTGTGTCCATCATTTACAGAAACATTTCTACAGCAGTAGGAACTGATGTAACGTTGTCACATCGTGCAGAGAGCACTCTAGCGTGAAACGAGAATACAGAGTACATATTTTTGTTACTTTTCTATTTCCAAATACGAAACAAATTTCTTTTGTTGATATAATCGTTCTGTCATATACGCCAACATTTCTGGGACTAGTTTGAGGTGACTTTTTGTGTGGTTTTTCATATGTAGATGATTTGGATTTTTTTTTTTTTTTGCTCCAGACCTGGCATCCCCGGCCGCCACCACACAGACTTCCCTTCATGAACAAAACAGATCCTAATAATATCTCATCCAAATTCTGTAACAGAATCATCAGATTATTCAATCCCGCTTCACGTCATCAGTCGGCATGATCCGGAAATCCTCTTTCGCCGAAAACAGGCTCACAGAAATTCAGTCCCTGTGCTTGAGGTGAAGGATGTTTTTCTGTCCATTAGGGTGTTTTGTTTGCGTTTCGCCACTAGCATATTTGTTGCTGTCTCATGAATTTGGCGTCCTCCTATTGGTGGATTTTAAATGAACTCGCACGCTGAGATTTAATCAGAACTCGTTTCTAATTGGCGATAAACTGGATGCCAATGGCACAAAAAATGTCACCGATTATCCGAACAAGAACTCACGATCAGAGAATTGGTAATTCAGTGTAAACCTAGCTTAAGATGTATCTTCAAGATAGTGATTAGATGGTACGTTCAGATTGGGAACAACATTCTCAGAAATAAGCTTACTAATGGAACTAGCTGTACAGTGGGTTTGTAGTCGATTTGTGCAAATCCGTTGATGTTTGAGCGAAATCAGTGTGCTTTGTGCAATCCCATTTTCAGCACTATGTGATATTTCATCATGTTGTGACATGAACCCTGAACACCACCATTATTCACATGCATTCATTTAGGCCACTTCAGCAAGAAGGCAAAGCCATTGGCGTGTTATTCATAATCCAATCTGTTAATGTGTCGTGACTGCATCTCTACAGCTCGAGATGTCATGTGTCCTTTGGCTACACAACTGCAAACCAAAATGACCAACATTTCTTTGCAAAATACTTCCTTTTTGCATGCAAGTGGGGGAAAAAATCCATCCTGCCATCTTCTTCTTCATCTTCATCATTTCTGCTTCTGCTGCAAGGTCATTGCTCGCGTCATGACCAACCAACCAAAAAAGAAAAAAAGAGAAAAAAAAGCCGCATTTTCCAGCATGGCACGCGCAAATGCAGCTCTGTGCGCGCGTTCTAACGCCGTTCTGATCGCACGCGCGCCACAGAGCATCAGTTTGGGGCTTTCGGCTCGACATTGTGCCCCAGCGCGAAGGTGAAGGAAGGGGCGAGGCTCAGGCTGCTCACCATTAATGCCATAAAACAACCTGTTTCATTAATCCCTCCATCCCAAAGCTGTGGAAACGCACAGCAGTCTGACACAAAGCTTTGAAATGAAGTGCAATTAGGAAGAAACGGAGCCTATGAATTACAAATGCAGAATTCTTCTTCTTCTTCTTCTCGATCCGAATAATCATCGGTGGGATTATTAATAGACCTTTCTTTATTTCCAAAATCATATCGAATCGAATAGGACACTTCTCATTTCTAGATTGGAATTTTATTCTTAAAAAAATAAATAAAAGCAGTAATAGGTACCAATAGGATGTATCCTGCTCATTACCCATCCTCTCTCTCTCTCTCTCTCTCTCATTAACACTTACCTGGATTTTTTCTTTTTGTCTTCTTGTTAATCTCTCCTTGAGGATTGATTTATTTGGAAATGAAGTGTTTTCTTCCAAATCTGTGGTGTGTTTAATGCCTAGGGTCCTCAGTTTCCCCGTGTAACAGGAGAACAGCGCTCCCCTACTACAGCGAGACTTCCCTCCTCCCTCCTCTAGTCCAGCGTAGGACTGTACCATTCCGACACAGAACAGGGGGGGATACGAATCAAAGGCGTAACAAATACACAACCACTTTTCCCCCTTTACATGTTTATATAATCATTATTAAAGCATGCATGTTCTACACATGTTCCTGTTCTGTAGAAGTGGATATTTATAACTGAGTGTTTTTATGTTGCCATACTACAATAGCTTACTCAGTTATGTGAAACATTAGCCTAGGTGTTATCACATGCAGCCATGGTTACGTCCTGTTATTCTAACATACTAGCATACTGCGTAGTGTGTGTTTTCCGACGTCACCAGTGTCACAATCTGCGCACATGCACACTAATGATGCGCCCTGCGTAGTGTGCGTGCGTCGCGTGCGCATAACTGGCCATGGAGGCTGATGCAGGGCTACTGCGTCGTGTCTAATGCACATCATATTTTCCTAAAAAGAAAAAGCACGCTGCTGAAGGAGAACCTTCTTTCTTATGATTAACAGGAGGTACATGATTTAGAGGAGAGAAAGAGAGAGAGAAAGAGAGTGAGAGACAAAAATATAAGCATCATCTGAGAACATGAGCGTCTTTGCATGCAGGTGAGAGATTGTGATTAGGAAGGACATGTACAGAACATGCAAATGATAAGAAAGCTGTTCATAATTTTATCCTGCACCAAATGCTGTAGAGTTAGTTAGGTGTGATTGCAGTATTGGCAATGGAGATATCACAGAAGCCATACATAACAACAACAACAACAACAACATTGTCAACATCAACAACATCATTTTTTTCAACCAAACCACCATTTCAACATCAACAACAATACTACTTCTATTACGAACATTTATAATAATAATAATAACAATAACAATAATAATAATAATAACAATAATAATGATTATCATTATTATTGTTGTTGTTGTTATTCATTTATTTTATTGTTTTTTATTTTTATTTTCTGGTTGGTTGATTGGTTGTTGTTTTTTTTTTTTTGTCTAACATGCCCTCTCTCAGATGTTCCAGCATGACCAGAATAATAAAAAGAAATTCTGCAAGTGCATATAAATGCAGGCTGATCTTTACCCGTGACACATCATGACAACATATGATAACCCGACCCTGCAACACTAACACCTGGCTCAGGTAAAACAATAATGTGTTAAGATTGAGTTCTGTGCACTTTTATATGAATTAAGCTACATACATTTTCACTGAATTCTGAATGATTAGTGATGAAGCCTTTTACAAATTTAACCCTGATCAGTTTTTCCACCTCTGATTCAGTAAAACAGGACTGAGTTCCTGAGTAAAGATCTTTCTGTGCTTTAAGGAGACAGGCAGCTGTTCTAACCCTGAGCAGGTGAGACATGGAGCTGAACGCTGCGTATTCCTGCCTCGGCTCTGATCCAGCCTGCTGCTGCTCTCATGCACTGCTTAGCAACAGGCTGTGAGATGATGTGACCGGGTTTTAAATAAGGCTTCATGCATGTCACCGCTGTGCCGCTCACACACACACACACACCTGACATCATCATGTGGTCTGGATCACATGGTCTGGATTTTAGAAGCAATTTGTATGCGTACAAATCTGGTGTTTAGATCAGCAACAATGAGGCAAGGAATGCAATAATTATCTCCTCTGACCTGTAATCAACACCCTCTGAGTTGCCAGATTATTAAATGCCAGAGAAGTGTAGCACACTGGCTATCTACAGCTCAGTGCAAAAGTATACACACCCCACAAGTGAGACAACAGTCCAAAATCCAGAGTTTTACCCTGAGCTTCTCAGTCTCTATCTAGTGTATCATTGTTGCTGTTTATTAGCTCCTGATAACTAGCTGTCTTTAATCAGGAATGTATTTGGGAGCAGATTTTTTTCCCAACCATCCTCACATGAAGACCTCATAAGGCTTTATACACAAATTAAATGACTGATATCCTCAAATGAGACAGTGAGGCCTCCAGAACCTAAAGCATTGGACAGAAGACAAAACAGATATATCAATTAAAGTGTTTTCTTTGTGTGTGTGTGTGTGTGTTTAAAGTATGTATATCTAAACATGTACTATTTTAACATTTTTCAAGTAAGGAATATGTGTGAAATCTAACGTCTACTTCATTTTGTCCTAAGGGTGTACAAACTTTTACATGCAGATACAGTCACATGTCTTCATTCTTCAGGCTTGTTTAGTGCTATTACTTATTGTGTATGCAGCTGTTTAATAACCTGATAAACTGGATTCACTGGAAACTCGCTACAATACACAGAATATACGTAGAGGTAATAAAAGTTAATTGAAGTGCACAAAGTTTTAGAAAAACGTTTTACCTTCTACAGCCTCAGAAACGCTTTGACTGTGCAGAACTTTTCTCTGAAACGTCCTGCTTATCTAGAAATCTGCATACATCACTTAACCTTAACTACATCTACAGTAATTACTAAATAATTAATAAATACTCTGCAGTTACCCACTGGATTCTTCAGAGTTATTAAGTTTATTAAGTTAGATTGTCAGAGGATTTTCAGGCTGATTGATACAGGGATTTTCTGTACCAAAATAAAATCTGAGCAATTAAAACTGTATTTACAGATGTTCCACATCATGTCTGGGCTTAAATGTAATAGAAAGAAAGAAAGAAAGAAAGAAAGAAAGAAAACTCACAAGCTCACCTGGAATAATTCATATTTTCTAAACAAATTACTATCATTTAAAATAGAGGAGAAAAAAGGAAACGTTAGGAAGCAGTACCTGATCATAAATCTTGAATAATGAAAGCAGCAGTTGCAGTTCTCAGGACAATCGGTAGGTGGTGCTGCAACCTAAATTAATAGAATCAATAGAACTGGAACTTTGCGGTGTTTTAGTGCAGTGTTTGGATATGTGCAGCAAAAAAGTTTGTTTCTGGTAACAATTCTGATTCTAATAGTTAAAACAAATTAGCATACTCATTTGCATATTGCTGTGTGATTGGATGTTAAGGAGAAGAGATTGCGTCACAACTTGCTAAACAGGATTCATCACTGGTTCCTCTGCATTTCTCTGTTTCTCAAGTTTCTTTTCTTGTTTATTCACGATGCATTTTTTTAATTTTGTGTGTGTGTGTGTGTGTGTGTGCGCATGTGTGTTATTTATTCTAATCAAAATGCTCTTTGTTACATCTAATCACACTGCAACATGCAAATAATGTTAATTTGACACTTGACAATAAATTAAAGTTGGAATATAAAGCTATACAGCCTCTCATTACTCTCTATACACATGATTTAACGGCATTTACAATGTAGGAAGTTCACAGTTGTTGTTCAGAATTATTGGCACCCTTCAAAGGAATTGCATAAGCGGTGATTCTCAAAAGTTAACATTAAACATGATGATTCATTTCCACTGCAGAACTGGAGCCACTGCTTCTCTGGGGTTTAATAAACTCCCTCTCATATAGAACAGTTTTGAGAACAATAACAGAAATGGCTCAGTGATAAGTACATTCTTTGCAACTTTAACTTCTTTTTTTTTTTTCTAAAATCACTCTCATGAAAGGGCACTAAACTGTACGTTTCTTTCTTACTTGTACCTTTAGTGTCTAGCTGGAAATGTGCATTAAATCTTTACTCTAAATTGGAATTATGCTCCATTTCTGTACGTCATATCTTTTTTAAGAGATATTCACATTTCCAGGTACCAAAGAAAGGTACAGATAGGTACTACTTTTTTCTAAGCAGATATGAGATTGTACACGTTATAGACATGTGTAGGCTTCTTATTACACAGCTGCATGTGTGTAAATATTAACATTACTGTGCAAACATCTTGGAGAGAAGTGTGTGTGTTTGTATGTGAGGACAGAAAGTAGATCACCTTCCAGATAAAACCATACCCTTCTGGTTTTACTGCACAAACAGAAACAGGAAAGAGTGTGTGTGTGTGTGTGTTGAATTCTCAGTAAGTAGGTGGTTCTCCAACATCCATGGAAAAAATAAAACTCCCTGAGAACTGATGCACATTTTACAGTTAAATGATCACACTGAACGCCTGTTCTCTTCTTTGCTTTACAGAATTTCTTGATATCATTTCTGCTCAGTTCTGTATCTACACTCTCAGGCTACCGAACAGCTCCTGTCCTCATCACTGAGGTGGTACTAGTACCCTTACCTTTTTTACCTCTAACATGAATCTTTCACCTGGAAGTGTGCATATAATGACCTTTAAATTGATTTAAGGTACACGCTAAGCTACACCACATGCTAAGCTACACCACATGCTACAAAAGATAGACTAGGTGTACGCTTGATGGTACCAGCTGAGCAACAAGGAAAGGTAAGAGAATATTTACAACATTTCCATTCAGAGATACAGACAAGTTATGTAAAATTCACGTGAGGTTCACACACACGGCCTAGTGTGCATGTTTTTATTTCCATACGTTGTTTTTTTGTCACAAGATGATTTTCGGACACGAACAGACTCTTCTTCAGGTGTGAGGTCACGTGTTAACGGCGTTCACGCGCACTTTCAGGGCATGCTGAAATCACGAGACTTAACATGAGTAATTCACACGTGAAGTCGACGTGATTATTGGACCATTTTGTTACTCAAATAAACATTTCTTTGGCTCCATCTTGAGTGTGCATTTTTATTACTGTTGCACCGTGTGTGTGTGTGTGTGTGTGTGTGTGTGTGTGTGTGTGTGTGTGTGTGTCTAGGTTTTATCATCAGAAGCCAGAAGTGTTAGTCTTTATGAAGACCAACGTTTTGATGTGCATGTGTGTAAAACTGAAATTGGAGCACTTCCTCCTTCAGGAGGTGAAAATATGAATAGAAACTCACTCATTTTCTGCTCAGCCATTTTAACACACATGATTAGCTAATTAATGACTTACTTCACTTCTAACACACGTATCTAGAGCACTAATGCACTCTCTCTCTCACTCACACACACACACACGCAGAGCACTCGCAGCCTGCACACACACTCCTCAGTAAGAGGAGAGGAAGTGAAGCCATGTCTCAGGTCGTGGTGTCTCAGTTCTTGCGCCAGACGGAACTGTTGTGAAATGATCGCGGAACTCTTGCTGCACTCGTGGAACTGGTTTCTTGCCTGCTGTTTCTATAAACTGTAGAGAGGGAGCTAAATATAATCCAGTCGTGGGCGCGCTGCGGATTCAGGCCGGATCTGGATGGAGGGGCTCGTGCGCAAATGGTTTGTGCTGCGTCTCAAAGCGCGTAATTCAGACAGCGGACGCGTTCTCGCGGGGGTTGCCATGGGTACGCATCCTCCAGCACATAGGCTAGATGAAGATTGAGATTTTTTTTTTTTTAAAGCAGACTCTTGGGTGATCATATTTGGATCTGTGGAGGAGGAGGAAGAGGATCAGTGGATGCTTGAGCCTTTGAACACAAAGAGAAACTTTTCAGGCGTGTGTTTTAGGCTGTACGTACTGGAATCTGACATTTTAGCTTTGTGCGTGTATGTGTGTGTGTGAGTGAGAGAGAGAGAGAGAGAGAGAGAGAGAGTGAGAGAGGCAGTACTGAGTCCTGTCATCTGTGCGCCTCTCAAGGTTGAATCCGGAATTTTCTCGCCCTGCCTCCCTGAACTGATTTTGCGACGACCCGATTTTCTCTCCTCGCGCATTCTGTAAGCGAAGGTCAGCCCACATCTGGATGCAGGAACAGCTGGAGCTGCAATCGGGAAGCCAGTGATTACTCGCTGTGATGAGAGAAAGAGGCATGGCCATGTTTTGGAGGATTCTCTCCGCGCTCAGATTCGACTGTCTGAAAGGCACCCCGGCTTCATCTCAGAGGTGAGCGCGCGCTTCAACTCGCATCTCACACCAGGTCCGACATGTAGGCTAGCGCGTGAGAAGGTCCAGATACAGAGGCAGGCAGGTTCATCATGACACATGTGGAACTGGGTTACTTGATTCCCTGGTGTCCGTCTCAGACTCTTTCTCCTATTTTTTTTTGTACTAACCAGTTTCCATGGTGATAAAGGAGGAAACTATTTACACTCAAACTCAGAGTTACGATTTCCTTTTCCCTTTGACAATAACTGCATAAGAATAAAATGGTTAAAATAGAACAAGGCTCTCTCACACTCACAAGGAACAGGAAGTTAACAAACAAACAAATCTGCAAGCTGCGGGGTCCAAGCAGCTTCACAAGCGTCTCATTTCATTCCTTCCCAAGTAATCCAGAATTCTAAAGATCCCGTAGATGAACGTATTCAGCATGTTTTTTGACGACAGCTCAATG
Source organism: Parauchenoglanis punctatus (assembly GCA_030068025.1). Classification (NCBI taxonomy): domain Eukaryota; kingdom Metazoa; phylum Chordata; class Actinopteri; order Siluriformes; family Auchenoglanididae; genus Parauchenoglanis; species Parauchenoglanis punctatus. The sequence continues at coordinate 770,493 of JAQQZU010000019.1, read as the reverse complement.
CTAATCATGTGAAAGATATCTGCTGAAATCTGATGGCGGCCATGTTTTTGAACGAACCTGGTCAAAATTAGCACCATGTACAGGTTCAGCTCACCAAATTTCAGCCCAGTTGGAATTTCAGTTCCTGTGAAACAGCTATTTGAATAGAACCCCTCCGCTTATCTATGGCCATGCCCCAAATGTTGCACACCTCTTCTAGAAAATTTGTACTTAACAATGCCGTGTGAGTCCATGTGATCGTTCCTGAGTTCCCCCCGTTGGAGTAAACAAATCTCACCCCAGTCGATCTGATTGGCATGTGGTGGCCATATTGTTTACTAAGCTCACCACTAGGTGCTTGGACCCCTAAGAAATAAACAAACCACAGTTATCCGTTACAGCTAAAACAATGTGCGGATGCTTCTCCGGTGTGAGTGGCTCTTCTTCTCGACTTGTCTCTTCTACACATGTACATTTAAAAAATAATCTCATCAACCTAAGGCACTTAGCAGTAGCAGAATTTTTTTTCAACACTCGTCTTTTCAGTGCTGCACTAATTCGTGCTCTACACTATAATGATCATTTATATGGCAGCCTTTCTAGCCTGCGAAAGTGACTGTAGTGCTTTCCGTTTACTCCGATGTAGGAGGTTTCTTGCTCTGGGAGATGGTGAAATTGTTGATGTTTATCACTGATGAGACAGTTGAGACAGGAGAGTCACGGTTTTGTTTTCGATCACGATGTGTCTTCAAGCTTTACTTTACTGAACTGAAAACCGGTTGCAGTTCTACACCCAGCGGTGGACTCACTTTAGTCTAGATCTCGTCTCCTCTTGGCCTATTTTGTCTCAATCATGTCTTTGTCTTGACTAAAAGGCTCCAGCTAATTTGCGTTGTGAGATGATACCCAAAATCAATAAATTAATGTTAATTTTAATTCTTTTTCATTAAATGTTTTCAAAATGGTGTTCTGGTTTCCTGCTCCTCAAGCTCTGCTTCCTTGTGACCAGGAACACCGGCGTCTCGGTCCATAGTACAGTTTGGATTTATAAGACATAAAGAGTTTAACGATGGGGCGAAGAAAAAACCCAGCAGGACGGTGTTCCTGCTTCTGAACCCTGCTCTCCTTTTCTTTAACACTGAATCATGAATGAAATTAAACCACTGAAGGCCTTTTAATTTCCTCTGCAAACGTGTGAGAAAAATGAAACTTTTCCATCCTCAGGTCATCCATGAAGCTGGGCTCGAGCCAGGCGTCGAGTGTCGAGAGCAGCTCTCTGACCGGCAGCCTGTCTCCGGGCTCAGACCTTCATCCTCACTGCCAGTGCTGCATCTCCTACGCTGCTCGCCTCAGACGCCTCTCCTGCGGCCACCTGTACTGCGAGACCTGCACCGTCCGCATCGTCAACATGGCCTTCGAGGACATCGAGGGTCTGTCGGAGTACCCCTGTCCCGTCTGCAAGTCCCTGCGCCACCTCAACGGCTTTGACTACTCGCCGCTCGGGAGCCAAAGACGGCTGATCGAGGAGTAAGACGACTAGAGGGACTAAACCTTCGCATCACTAATCGGGAATTTTTTCCACTGTACAGCAAACAGACACTGTGGAGAATCGTGTCTCGGAAATGGAAAGCCGTTCACCGACCCATGAATTTTCCGAATGAACAAACTGTCATTATTTTACAATCCTGAATATGCAACAGGATACTTGCTAACAAGCTAACAAAACAAAGCTCGAGAGTACACTCTTCGTTTCTGGATATGAATAGTCCGATCTAGTAATTATGATTTATTAACAAGTGGAACAGTTTTTAAATGGCCATAAGATGTTTTCCCCACTTTGTTATTTGTGCTTGTTGCAGACAGAGTGAAAACCCGGTAGTCTTTATATTCACCAATAATTGCGTCACGTGTCCGAGTTTCGCCATCAGGCGGTGATTTTGTTTACCAACATATATAGAAAACAGCATTCCGTTGTGATGTGACTGCCTAAGTATTAGATCATTTAAGATCATACCTCAGCGCTGTTGAATTCTGGATCCTGATTGGTCAGAATGTGTCGATTCCTTTCCTATAACAGCAGCTCTGACAGTAGTGCAGGTTTATATTAATGCTCTCGTTTCAACACTTTGTTTCTATAGCAACAGATCATTCGCGGGGACTGGTACGGCCGCTCCATATACAAATGGATTAAAAAGACATTTTCTGGATGAACAGAGAGCGAATGGAAGGAGTCTCCAAGCAGCGGTAAAGCTGTAACGCTGCCGCTATCTTCGGGACAGAGGAGTTTACATTTCTTTGTTGTTTCTTAGTAGCATGACAAGCTGTGTTGTTTTTGTCTTCACTTTAAAAGAGAGGATAAAAAGAGACAGTGGTGAGAGAACGAGTACTTACAGCAGAGGTGCGTTCAAAGGTTGGCTACCTGAGGTGCAATGTTCCAGGCGAACGGGTTTTCTTTGAACTTTTCAAATTCAGCCTAGCTTTTAAAAGGTCAGCAGAGCATACTCAACCTTAATCCTCCAGGCTGCTGATCACAACCAAGCTAGAATTGCAAGAAATTGCACAGAGAGTAATACAATTATCTAACGCAAATGGACCGATAATGATAGCATACAAAAAAAAGAGGATATCAAAGTAACTGACAATTTAATCAGATGAATTATTCTAAGAGGACTAAATGAAATCCAACACTTGCGTATATTTTCTGGGATAATTCAGATCTGCCTCAGGCGATGTCCGCACCAATACGTTTTAGTTTTAAATCACATCACTTTTGCTACGTTTACGCCTGGCGTCTACACCACTCACGCGTTTCAAGCCCCTGAAATGGAGAGTTTTGGAAGCGTCTCGCCTTTTAGTTTGAGAATGTTTCAGTGTGGACGGCCAGAAACGTAGAGTTTTGGCGACAATGATGCAGACATCAGTCACAATGCATCCTCCCCTAATTCGTCACTCTGCTATCACGTGACCCTTTTCCGGAAGTAAACAATCATCCTCCTCGACTACCAGCGGATTACAAGCGTTTCTGAATGATGAACGGTCACGTGACACGAGTTTCAGGTGTACTAATATGGACAGGGATTACTTCTTATACAGAGTTAAAACGCTCGTCTGGACGGAGATGGTTTTTGTTTCAACACTAAAACGTATTAATGTGGACGTAGCCTTAGTACTTCATCCATGTTTGGTTGCCGAAAACAACCTCCGCAGACCGTTTGTGTGTTTGCAAACATTCGCAGTGAACTCGAAGCAAACGAGACGCTGTCTGAAAGTGTTTGCGAATGTTAGCTAATTTGAATGCACCTTTGCTACAAGATAAATAACCTAGACATTAAATGTAACTATAAGCAGATAAAATTACGCCATCTTGTTTGTTATTGAATGAAAATTTTAAGTGGTAAATTGCTGTGGCATAAGAAGACTGAAACATTTCAGGAAATGCTGTTCTAGGAAAATAATCAGGGTGGAAACAGTAACTGCGCTTCATCACCTTCCATCGTCCTTTATTATTCTCCTGTAACAGAACACCACAGTGTTTTATTCCTTACTTACAGTCTATTTTTGGTGTGTGCTGCGTGGTTTCCATGAACTGAAGACTCGAGTGTGTTTTCAGTGTGCACCGTCTGACTGTTTAAGTTATTTTCGTATCCCGTGCTGTGGATGACAGTATTGAGTACATTTGCACTGAAATATTGACGATGAACCTCATGCTTCTTGTAAAGTGATGGTGTAAATATTTATTTTCATACAAATATAAAATCGTCACAAATCTCATCATGGTGTCGGTTTCGATTTCTACAAATTAATCGGCAGTTGAACCTCGAAGAAATGCGTTTTAACTCTCCGAGGTCTGAATTTATTCACCTACAGCAAGCCGGGCTGATACCAATCGGAGAAAAAGGAAAAAGAGGAAATGGGTTTCTCCTTCCTGTACCGCCGGGGATAAACAAACCAGCACGGCGTGTGGGAACACGACACAATACGACTGCAATAACTCACTCGCTGCCTTTCAGCTTGGGAGAAATGACCGCAGAAGATCAATTAGGAGGAACAAGCACTCGGTTATTTCCTCGAAGAGGAAGCTGAGTCTGTGGGCGCAGACGTTCAGGCATCTGATAAAACAGGGTTTCGAAAAAGGCGTGGCAGTAAATAAACGTAGGCAGATGCTTATTTCTAGGGTGCTGTATATTTTACATTTTATATATATATATAAACACATTGCTAGTGAAGAGTTACAGTGCCCAGTACCTTTTCTTCTGGAGTTCAAGTACAACACATATAGCTCAGACAATCAAGGTAAAACAAATGTGAGAAATCTTTCTGCTTATACACAGAGGCAGCATTTTACACAACCATATCATCATCATCATCATCATCATCAAAACAGACAGACAGTGTAGTCCAAAAGTCCACAGTACCACAGTTATGCATTCTTTTCTATTTTAATAAAAAGATTTTTCCGTTAATTAGAACCTCAGAGGTCTTATTTACATGAATTTAAGAATTTCTTGGTATTCATCCTCAACAGAAGAGCATTCTGACCTTTTGTACAAAGGAATGTGCTCAAATTTAACTACTGACTTACAATTCGTGCAAAATCTGGAATACTAAATATGTAAGACTTTAAACGGTTCCTCTCGGGGTTTTTTTTGTTGAAGTTGTTTAAGTGTTCAGAATTCTAAAACGTTGTGTATTTCGTGTTTTCAGACTTAAGAAATCCTCTGTGTATATGTAAATATATACAGAGGTCTGTGTAGGTCTGGTGAAAAGGAGTCACATACAGACACTGGAAGAAGAAGTACCGACGTTTTTTCACTACATACATACAGATATAGAAATGACAACAGAAACAACATTAGAATGAAAGTTCTGTCTCTGCGAGTACAGTCCATACACACCGTCTCACAGCCGTGGCATGATCATAGGACTCGTTCCCTTTAAACCATAACAACTAGTAACACAACAAGGCTTAATTAGTCACCAGTAACTCAGATGTGGGAATGTTATAAATAATTAACTTGATGCAAAACATGAGTTTTGCTTCTTTGTAATACTGGACCTAATATATAAAGTATAAGACACACACAACTTGCATTGTACCTCATGTATACACCCCTCCTCCTCCTCTCACGTGTTACTGTTATTCAGGTTAAGTCCTAATGGACTATTGAGTAGCGTACACACTCTCGCCATCTAGTGGAGATAAAAAGAACATACATCCTCAAATTCCCTATTTTCTTTTATCTGTTTTTTTTTTTTTTGAGGATTGGAAGCAGATATTTGGCAGGAAGTGCACAATTATTTAGGGCGATGATTACACAATAACAACACAATTAAGACAATTCTCATGCTCCTGTTATGAGGAATTATGATTCAATCCTGCCGTACGTATCTTTCTGGACCCTTTTACATTATATTGTGCATTCATTAATGAAACTGTGCTTGAAATGTTTGCGATGCGTCTACAGTCACCTACAATATCATCATTACAGTGCCTTGCATAAAATTTCACCCCCCCCTTTAACTATACTGGAAGTATACTTAATGGCCCGTAATACTGAAATAGGGAGAAATATCAGTATAATTACTGACAGATTGAAACAAAAAAAGTTATGATTGCGGGAGTATAAAATTAGTCGACCTGTGAAATGTGCAATAAAGTTATGTGATCTGAATATAATTACACCTGCGCCAGGAAGAAGCCAGACCTTGATAGAGAATACGCCTAAACTAGCAGCATCGGGACGACCAAAGAGCGAGAAAGTTCTGGAACAAAGTTTGATTATAAAAATATTCCAAAGTTTGTACATCAATAAATCTACTGTTTATTTAAAAAAGTGAAAAGAATATGGCACAACCACGACTCTGCCTAGAGGAGGCTGTCCACAAGTGAAGAAGGAATTGGTCAGAGGCACAACCGAGAGGTCATGGGTCACGCTGAACATGATGCTACCACCACCGTGCTTCACAATGGGGAGCCCATTTCAGCTGTAGAAAAGTCTAAAGGGGTTGAGTATTTATGCAGGCACTGTACACTACATACTACTCTACTCTACTCGTAGCATATACTATCACGCATTATATACATGTAAGTAACTCTGTATTAAATACTATAAAGGAGTGCTGTGCTTTTTTCCGCTAATCGGAGTACCGAGATTTTACCCCGCGGCTGAGATGTGTGCTGATTATGGAAAGTGCCTTGTGTTCAGTGAAACAAAGCGAATATTTCTAACACTTGGTCCTGTGAGAAGATTTAATCCCATGCGCATGGTTTAATTCTCCTACCTAAAGCTCAGCGAGGCTTGTGCCCCAGTGAGCCGCTACTCTTGGGCAGTTTGGCACTAGAACTCGAGGCGGGGCGACCGAACAGGAACGTGTGTTTGGGTCCATCGCTGTAGCCGGAGCGTCCCGAACCACGGCTCGGGCTCTCCTGATGAGAGCTCCTGGATGAAGAGGAGGAAGAGGAGGAGGAGGAGGAAGAGGAAGAAGAAGAAGAAGAAGAGGAGGAAGAAGAAAAGAGGAATGTGCCGTTGTTGGCGTTCTGGTTGAGGTTGGAGCCGAGGTGGCGGTGCTCCTGCCTCTTGCGGTTCTGAGGACGGCCCGTGGAGGCCTGGGCCAAACGTTCTCGCAGGTTCTCCACCTCCCACGCCAGCTGTTCCACCGGGTGCCTCGTGTTAGAAGACATGGGGTACGTGAAAGCCTAAAACAGACGGGGGTTTCTCATCATCTTACTTAAGTGCGAGGTATTTTACACAACCATCACAAACCAAGCAGAAAAACATAAATCAAATGAAAAAACACCTGAAATAAAGCAATTTGTTTATTAAATGTAAAGCTTTAAGGGCTACACATTGGATTTAATTAATTCAGGTTAACTCCTTTCTTCCTTTTGAGGATTCCCATTTTTGACCACCTACTTTACAGTTCATCCTTGACAGTTGGCCGTTTTATGTAAAAGATTGCCTTTTTTGTTAGCTAAACCCTTCAAACTGGATAAATTATTTTCCTCAAGCAGCCACTGAAATAAACCCTTTCAATATATGCCATTATACATAAAATTATTACATTCTCTCAGTTGTGCACCGAAATATTAAGCTGATTTGTGTCCAGATCTGCAATGATTTGAAAATGTTAATGAAAGCTGGCTTTGGAGAATACTTGCATTAGATCATTAAACGGTACTGATAAAAATGCTTCTTCCTTCCTCTTCCTGTTCATCCACCTGTAATTTATTCGACTGACAAAAGATCTTTTAACATGACTTACCTAGCCATCATATTACCTTACATTACATTAAGTTAACCAATAACACTACCCCAATTAGACTCAACAATTGCTCCAGTCACTGTAAAAGGCCTCTTTTTTAGATTTTATTGGACATTAACATTTTCATCTCACAAACCCACTGCAAAGACATCACAAAAAAAAGGCATCATTTACTTGACTTCAATTTTAAATTAAGCTTAAAGCAAGTACCTGTGCATGCAGCGCCCCTCTCAGGTAGCAGTTCCTCCAGATGTGCACGCAGGGCCCCAGGAGCAGGGGCAGCAGAGGCCCGTGGGGTTCGTGGAGGCTGGAGGGTAATGGCTCGGCTCGGATTAGGCGCTCGAGAGCAGGTAGGCCCTCGCAGGATGGAGCCCTGTTGTGGCTCTTTTTGTAGGAACCCGAACCTCCTCCACTTCTCCACGGCAGCAGGTTGGAAGGACAGGAAAAGACACCACGCGAGAGCAGGAACACTGAGCCTACAGTGCTGTCACTCTGAGCAGGGAGAGATGGAGAGAGAGAGAGAGAAAGAGTCAATGAAGTGAGTGAGGCATTGAGAGGCTACTTTACACTATGAACTAGGAAATGAGGTGATCTAATCAGGCTGAGAATTTAATTAGGAGAGGGAATTGAATTTGGCACAGTTGTTTTTTAAAGCTGGCCTGGTTTGAAAAGAGCACCTTTGCCCAACTAGGACAGTTTAAAAATTTTAATTAGCATCCAATGACTTGGCACAAGCAATAATGACCCAGATCGCCTCCACATACCCACCCACATGCCCCCCCAAAGTCCACCTGTATGCTCACCCACATGCCCCTCTACATTCTTACCTGTATCCTTACCCACGTGCCCCTCTACATTCTTACCTACATGCCCACTGGTATCCTCACACACAAGCCCACGCACATAGCCCCTACATGTCCTCTTGTATCCTTATCCACATGCCACGCTATATGTCCACCTACTGTATATCCTCACCAATCTGCCCCTCTACATGCCAATCCAGGATCCTCCGCCACATGCCCTCCCGTATCCTCACCAGCACGCCCACCCACATGCCCTCCCGTATCCTCACCAGCACGCCCACCCACATGCCCTCCCGTATCCTCACCAACACGCCCACCCACATGCCCTCCCGTATCCTCACCAACACGCCCACCCACATGCCCTCCCGTATCCTCACCAACACGCCCACCCACATGCCCTCCCGTATCCTCACC
>JAQQZU010000019.1:718707-737348 GCA_030068025.1 Parauchenoglanis punctatus | reverse complement strand
ACACACACACACACACACACACACACACACACACACACACACACACACACACACACACACACACACACACAGGGATTCCTTTTCAACCTCCATATGCAGAGCCGTGGTAAAACCAACAGATCACGTGCTCCCTTTTTTTGCCTGCGGTTGTCTTGGAAACAGCCAGATGTTGAGACCATTATGGTTATGCATGCGAGCGTTCAGCAGGGAGGGTGAGGGGTTTCCTCAAAATAGAGTGAGAGAGCGAGCGAGAGAGAACCCTAAAAAAGAAAAAGCTCATGGCTGAGACCGATATCGAATATTAATTTCGGTGTTATCTGCAGACGGACGTCTCCACAGAGGGCGGTTACACGAATCCGGAGGTAGATTTTAGATCTTTATGGCAACAGTGGAGGAAAAACAAAAGAAAAAAAAAAAAGAAAAAATCTTAAACACCCTAAAGTGCAACATTTTAATTTTCTCAATTCATTGCAAGTGCAAACATTTACGGGAGGAGTCTGCAGTGTCAGCATTTTCTGCTTTCAAATGCAAACAATCACGTGAACGGTTTCCTCAGGCCGGTGCTACGGTGTGGCACTCGCAACGTCAGCGGTTCCCTGCTCACAACCTGCAATTAGTTCCGTTTACTCTCCGACTGTCAAAAATAGAAGAACCGTGGTTTCATCTTCCATGAAATGAAGGACTGTAGAGACTTTACGCAGGAAAATAAAGGTTGGCAGAAGCAGCAGAGACGTTGGTGCTCCTGGTGAGAGTACGGGACTGTGAGCAAGGTCAGGGTCTAAATAAAGCTCATTTGGTGGTACTGTACGTCGCAGGAACATCCACCTGACCACGGGGTTTCAGCTGCTTAATTACCGTTACTGTGAAATAAAAATACCAGCGCAGCAAAATAAAGCTCTGAAAGACAAATATATATAAAAACACTGTAAATTAGAAATGTTTCTTTTTCCTCTTAACCTCACTGAGCTCGTGGGACAGCTTTGTTTGGGATTTAAATCAAGAAATAAATTACAATTTTCCTGACAAGAAAATCAAACATCTGTCAATTTCCTGAACAAAAATATTACGTGTATTTTATCCCAGTCTTTTAAGCAGAAATGTGGGTTTTTTTCACTACCGGGTCCGATGACCTCCACTGAACGTGAACGTATGAATATTGTTGTTGTGTTTAATATTTTTAAACACAACGTGACATGATATTATTTTCGTGTACGGTTCTCGGTCAGTGCTGATCTTAAGAGTTGTAAAACAAACTCCAACACACGACCAGCACCTTTAACATTTCTTTCTTTCTTTCTTTCTTTATTTAAACGACTCCTCTGATGTATTCTGACCCAAATCATTTCCATGTAGTTTTTTTGTTTTTGTTTTTAATGAGATCACACCGCGCGTGAACACTCAGCGAGGCGTTAAACGATAACGGTTTCCACTTGATATCGCGGAAATGAATCGTGATAAGTGATGCATTGTTCAAGCCTATGAAGTTTAAAAAAAAAACAAAAAAAAACGAAACATTTCATATTTACAGAGCAATCTGAACTAAAAACCTGCAACGTACACTTTGGTTACTGAAAGTCAGAAAATTGTGCAGGAATAAGAAGTTATTCCTCTGGAAAGCGTCACTTTTCTCCAAACTTCCCAAAAGTGACTCATCTCATTAACTCATTTTGAGGTCATAGAAACTGAAGGAAAGCCTAATAAAGCTTTTAGCTTTTAATATTCCTGTTTGCTGTATTTAGGATTTTAATACTTCCATAAAACAGATTTGAGCTTTGTTTTTGTAAATAAAGGTCTTCTTACCTTCAGGTCTGGCATCTGCCTCACTTTAAAAGTCGTCTTAGATCCAGTCAACATCTTCCTCAGGATTAATAATAATAATAATAATAATAATAATATTCACGCACAGGATTAACACCGAATGTTAAGCTTTAGGCGAGGAAATGGAGCGGATTTCGGTGTAACTGTATTGCACTGGGCTCCATCTCTGTGCGCGCGCGCGCGCGCGCGTGTGTGTGTGTTTCAGAGTAAACCTGAAATCCAGCCGCTGTTTAACGGTTTAACTCCTTTTTCTCAACTCGATAAAGCAGCTAAGGGATTTTTTTTTTCCCAGCACCATTAACGGTTTCTCAACAACAAAGGAAGCCAGCGAAGAGCTCTGGGATGAAACCAGAGGAAGCGCTAATGAGAGAGAGAGAGAGCAGCTTTCCGTTTGTTTACGCCTTCGCCATAGTGAAAATGACACTGGCGCTTTACTCCGCGATGAAAAGAAAGGGGGCTCGCGCGGCTCTCGCTCTTAAAGGGCCAGCGCGCGTGACAGCGAGCGCGAGAGCGGAATGACCGTTCAAAGCTCATCGAGTCGATTCGCTTAAATGATTCCTTGAATCGGAATCGTTCAACGGTTTTTGTTCTCAATCTTTGTTTGTTTGTTTGTTTGTTTGTTTGTTTTTTAACTTGATGCACAGAGAAAGTATACCCCGAAGCGTTTTATTTTATTAAATAACAAGAGATTTTTTTTTTAAATTAAAAAGGTCCACTATGTAGGATTTCAAGGGTATCTATTAGCAGAAACGGAGGATATGTTCCGTAATATATTTATTTTTGTGTTTTCATCAGTGTATAATTACCTGCAACTATGAATCGTTGTGTTTGCGTGAGTTTAGAACGAGACCTTTATATCTACATAGCGAACAGGTCCACCTCTACGGAGCCGCCATGTTGCGCCGCTACGGTAGCCCAGAACGGACAAACCTTCTCTGTTTGCGCCTTCTGCGTTCCTACAAGCGGCAGCGTGAATGTGGAAGGAAGCACCGGAACGACGAAGACGAATAAAGGAAAAGAACGAAGAGGAGTCCGTGTTTGCTGGAGCAAATGAGTTAGTTAGCCTCTAAAATCCACCAATAGAAGGATGGCAAACTCACATTACAGCTAGAAATACTCCAGTGGTGATGAAGAACCGTAAACAAAACCTGCTATTGGACAGAAAAAAATGCCCTTATTAGATCAAGCTCACTTTGAAGGACATTTGCGTTTATGCGAGTCTGTGTTCTGGCTTATGCTGATTGACGATGTAAAGCATTTTCTTTAATCACAGGACACACACGTACTGCACAGAGCTATGCTGTAAGGGCTAAAACATGACGTAAAGCACGACCCGAAGCGTTTTATAGCTCTTGTACCGCACCGATTAATAAACATCGTACTTTTCAACCATTTATAGTTACATTTAATGTCTGAGAGACAAGTTAGTTCCTGTTTTTACTCATGTTATAGCAGCTATAAACAGCTGCTCCCTCACCAGTCTCACTTATCAAGGTTTTTTTTATTTTTTTAAATGCGACTTGTAATGTTAGAGGGAAACTGGTTTATATATTGGTACTGTATTCTATTGGAACCTTTAAAGGTTCAGTGTAGAACCCTACAACAGAGTGGAAGATAAGAACGCTCGGCTACAGAGCGCCGCTGTAACAGCTGCAGTAGCGGGAGTCAGAACAGGAACGGACTTGTTTCGTGGACATTAACTGTAACTATAAACAGATAAACAGTATGATGTGTCAGTTTTTAATAAGTAACAAAGTGCTAAATGTAAATTGGTGTTGAAGAGGAATAAAACTCATAGTAACGGATATTTTAACAGCACCGCGGGGCGTCTTTTAGTTCTATAAACACCGTATCCGAGATGTAATCTTCGCAAGAGTTTGAGGTCGGCAAAATATTTTTAATACAGAAAAACTGACACTGAAGTGCAGTAATGATGACCAGTTACATTTATACTCCTCCACTTTAGCTCAATAACAGCCTCGTAAGCAAAACTCCGTATTTACACCTTGCATTTTCAGCTAATTGCGCAGAACCGCCAACCCCGTTACCTTTTCACGGCTGTAGCACAGAGTCTAGACGTTGTGCGAGTTCTCCGGAGCTGTACAGCCTCAGCGCTCGTCCAGATCCGATCTGATCTGACGTGCTGTGAGCTCAGGACTCCGTCAGCTCTCGGCTGAAACGGATACCTGCAAAGCCAAAAAGAAATGAAAACCGACCCCGAAGCCATCAGCGCCCGTATGACTAATTTATCACACTCTCACTTCGGATTTATTATGGCCAATAAAACCCAGCGCTGCGATCCGGAGAACGACCGTTCTAACGGCGCACAGCCGAACGAACCCGCGAGTGGAGATCCTGGCTGGGATTTGAGATCAGGTTCACGTCAGAGTAGCAACATTTCAGCAGTTTGTCCTCACGCTGGGAATCGGTGTGTAATTCCTGATGCTCCCTCACCCTCCCCTGGCGACAGGGGTGAATTATTAAAGCTGTGCGATTTCATTTCAAACCTAAATATGATCTGTTTATGTCGTGAGTGAAGAGAATCATCTTATTCCGCTACGGGGCTGATGTAAGCGGATCAGACATCAGGGCTGTGTGTGCAATCGGGAAGAATTTCTACCTACGCGCTGGTGAATTCTGATTGGTCAGAAGGTGTTGATTAATTTTCTAGAGCAGCAGCTCGGACTGTAGTGCAGCTGCACATCATAAAATGATTCCAAAACCTGTGTAATTATCGATAATGGTGAAGTTTTCAGTTATCTGGCTAACAGGTATGGAAGGAGTCTCCAGTGTCATTAATTAAATGATCCAGGATTGATCAATTAGCAATGTATGAATATGCAAATGCGTATTTCTTAATTAGAACCACCACCATATTGTTGACTTGTAGCATAGCAACCATGTGTTAACATGCGTGACTGAAGCATTCGATTGGTGAACCAGGAAAACAATCATCTTTAAAATGAAATAATAAACACCAAACTGTTTAAATACAATGAGAATTTTATTCAAACGGTGCAAAAGGGAAAAAAAAATCCAACATAAAAACCAGATGTTCTTTCCATCGAGATTGCATCGTCACGCACGTCACGTGACAAAAAAAAAAAGAGAAAGGAACCCAAATTTGCCCGATGAACTGGAAGGATCTGTAATCTGTTTGAATATATTGCATCTGTACATGCAACAGTTTCAGTCTCATGCAAGCCGGTCGATGCTGATGACCGCTGCTCCGTCATGTCACGTCACGTCACGTCAAAATATACAGTATAAAAATAGTCAAGTCTGTCACATGACAACAAAATGAAGCCGACGGAGTCGAAATGAAAAGAATCTGGAGGCCTGTAAGTGACACCAAGCCATGAAAGAACATCCTAGTTTGGGAGGGAAGAGGAGAAGGAAACAAACAAACAAAACAAAACAAAAAAAACACCTTTAGGGAAAAAAAATCTTATTATAAATATATATATATGCAAATCATAGCATTTTAGGTCTTTTAGAAGAAATTAGTGTTTGCACAAGAACCCAGTTTGCTGAAGAGGCTCCTGGTGGTCAGCCGAAATCGCTCTCTCGCTCTCTCTGTCTCTCACACACACACACACACACACACACACACACACACACACACACACACACACACACACACACACGCGAATACTGACTTAATCCCTTCGCCTTCCTCAGTGTCCCGCAAACCCCATACATTCTCATCGTTAAAAACACTGTAAAACTGCGCTCACTTTACAAAAATAACTCAAACCTATTTGTACAACCGCCGTCTTTTTCTTATTTATTTTAAATACAAAAGAAGCTTGCTGATTGCCTGTTGTGTTCTGTAAAGATGAAGGGGAAAAAAATCCAACAACAGAGAAACGGAAAAACAAGAACATTCAACTGGTTTTTTTTGTGGGTGGGGATGAGTTCTGTTTGTGGATTTAACCTGTAATACTTTAAAGAGAATATTATACTTTCTCTCACACACACACACACACACACACACACACACACACACACACCTCGTAGGGATGCACCGGCTCTGATCCTGAAGCTTTAATCGCTTGCTGTTAGCTATCGGAGTGGATTTGGAGGAAGGGGGAAAAAAAAAAAAAAAAAAAAAGGTCTGATCTATAGTGCTTTAAGAATCTCCATCAGCATCACAGCCATTAGTTTGAAGCTTTTACTTGGTAGCGAACAATAAACACTAATAGCTGGATTTCCATCAACGCCATCAAAGTGTCTCGTGTAACTCCTCCTGCGAATGATGGTACACGTAAATACGCTTGGAAATTTGTACGCACCTTTAACGCTTCGAAGTCGCCTATCGGAACCTTTTCCGGAAGCAAAGAACCCTTAAAGAACCAGTGCTTCCAAGACCGTACGCAGTTACTTCTGTAGCGACCGTAGAGAGCCGTGGGAAAGGCCGCGGTGAGAGGAGACGTTTCTAGAAGCAAAAACATCATCCGGAACCTACAGAAACTCAACTTGTAATCCAATACAACATCCACACCGCTGACATCATGTCTGCCATCAGGAACACGTACAGGATGATACAGAAGTTAATAAATAAACACAAATAAAAAATAAAAGAAATGATTTAGGTGTACAGTAACAGACGCTACAGAGACAAACACTTGTTCTATGCTAATGAATGTGTTACCGTTTGTCTTCAAAACATGATTTGGATGTTAATCGGTGCATCCCTACATTCAGTCAGTAATCTGATATCGTGCCACGCCTTTTATTAAATCCTGTCCTCATCGTTAGCGATACTGTCGGTCTTTGCTCATCCGTTTAACAAAACGACACACTGAAGACCTGCACGACTGCGCCATCCGCTGGACAAGTCGGTGAATTACGTTAAGGACAAAAAGCAGGCCTTCCTGTACCTCGGTTACAATCAGAAACGTTCCCAGTGTATCAACACACACCTGGTGGCCAGTTTAAGGGGTCACAAAAACATTAGTGATACAGTGACTCAGTTTTTGGTCAACAGAAACTTGAATTATTGCATTCAGCAGAGCACTGAAGGACATGTTCAGGGTCTGGAGCTTGGACTAGCAAGCCCGAGAATTTCAGCAGCACCGTTCACAAATGTCCAAAGCACTAAAGCATAGTTCATAGAAACGGTTAAGTGTGTTGATGGTTCAGCTTTTTTTTTTTTTGTTTGTTTGTTTTTTTGCGCAAATGCAGTACAAAGGACTACATTACACACTGTACAATACACAGGATTACAGCAAGGATCCGTCCTACGATCTGTACATTCGTTCGTTATGGCTGTTTTCTCTCCCGGTTCCGAGCGCACGGGTCTGTCACCATGATGCGGAAGCGTGACGCCGCTCTCGCGCTCGGTATCGACCGCCTCCGGCTGTCGCGCGCCGACCGACGAGGACAAGATGAAAGCAGCAGGTGGACCAAGAACGTTTTTAAATAATAGCAAGCGGTTTTCCCCCCAACGTTCAAAAAGCACTATTCAGTGTACGGAAAATTGAGTACCTTGTGAATAAGCATTTTTTTCAAATAATTTACTAATCTTTTATTAGGGTTTATTAGCGGGTATTACCACGTTTTAGTATTTTACTAACTTTACAAACGTTCATGTCATTTCTCCTAAGTACGCTGTTTGAAATAAGGAACCACAAACACAGCATCGTATTCCAGGAGGTGCCGACGCGTGGGTGTCGCGAAATTCTGAAGTGTCCACGGTGCCAATACTATGTCTTGTTTGTTGATACGTGCCTACTCGTGAACACTATATTTTAGCAGTGCTTTGACAAATTAATATTTACGTTCAGTACTCTCGACAAGGGAGACTGAAAAAAGGCAACTAGGAAACGGCAAGGCCGAGCCAAACTGGAGCCGAACTCCTCCGCCGAGTCTCGCCAAAACGCCGTCTGATGGTGAACAGAACAGTCTGGTGTCTTCATCACCGTCGTCGTCGTCGTCACACCAAAGAAAAACACGCGATGTCAGGACAGTAGAAAAGTGCTTGACTTTGTGCAGAGTAAAGTCCACTGACCCACCTTCTATTATTTGGGAAATAAACGGCACGTCTTGCGATTTCTATTCACCCTACAAAAAAAAAAAAAAAAAAAAGATTCCTCAAACATCTGAGTACTTTAGCTGAGGGTTACAAGATCTAAAGACCTCAGCAGATGATTACAGAAGGTTGGAGATTTTCTGGGACTAGTGTCTTCTGTTAATATAAGTTAATACGGCATCTTAAGCAAGCGTCCTGCTGACTTGGATACAACGTTAACTGCTTCCTGTACCTGCTAGATTCACTCTTCACCTTCACCGACACGTTACTATACAGCGAGACCTTCGGCTGTCGGAGTACCGCCCCGTCGGTTGGAGATACCAGACCAGCAAAACGGTCCAAAGAATCCTGTTAGGACATGGCTTTGGGGAAGAGCTAAAACACTGGGTGATTTGGGTTTAAAAAAATAATAATAATAATAATAAATTCTCTAGAATCATATGGCAAAATGGGTTCACAATAAACCTTATTCATCTCTTGCCAACATGCCTCCGAGAGTCACTTAACGTCTTGTAGATGTGAAGCTGTACAAATGTGCATCTTCTGGTTGTGCTTGATGTTATATATTTTGCATTTAATGTTTCTTATGCGACGCCGCACGAGTCTGTGCCACCCAGGACAAAAAAAAAAAAACCCTGCCTGGACACCCTCGCCACAATCGGGAAGTGTAGCGCCGGCGACAAAGCAAGAATGAACGACACGTCGGCGCCGACGACAAATCTACCGCCTAAAATCCACTGCAAAAGTAACAGAGGTATGGACTCCTGACTTTGCGCCCACCCCCTCAGCGTCGACTAAGCGTAGTCCACTCACGATGGCGCGCGAAGGCCTGTCGAAATTCCGTAGCAAGATCCTGCTTGAGACCTGCTGAGTCTCACGTGGAGAAGCCAGCACTACGAGTTGAGCATGGTGCCACCTTAGAACCTGTGCATGCCCGTGTCAGTTTCTCTTCTCTTCAGCTCCTCCCTGTAGCAATACGAGCAGTAGTTGCAGGTTTCCGGGTGTCCGTAATAGTTGCAGCTCGGCGTTCGGCACCGGATCGACTGCAAGTTGGCCAATCCGCCCGCGCTGCCCAGAGAATAGTGCCTGACTGGAGGCGGGCCTCCGCGGCTGTCTAGTCCCGATAGCAAGCCGTTGGCGTACGCACCACCAACTGACTCACTGTGGAAGTCTGGTACATCCTGCTGATGGGTGTACGAGGGCGAGTAGCAGGGTGAGGCACAGGCAGGGGTGGGTGGATGGTAATGAGTGTGAGCATGGACAGGGCCTTGGCTCAAGGGGCAGTGGCGGGGCAGGGTGGCGTAGGACGGCAGGCCTGGGTAGGTGGATGGTGAGCCGCCAGCGAGCTGGCGCCGGGCGTCCATGTAGCCGGGAATGTGAAGGTGCTGGGGGAGCGGTGCGGGTGAGTGCTCGAGGAAGGTGGTTCTGGGGGGAATGGGCACGACTCCTGTATACAGTGATGGGGTATAAGAGGGTGATTTGAGGCTGTTATAATGGGGATGTGGTGCTTCCGTCACATCCTCTTTTCCGTCAAAGCCCCGGAAACCAGGTTCTGATGGGTCTTTCTTGGGCTGGGCTCCACTGATCACGCCTTTGCGCTCAGCCTCCCTTTTCTGCTCCTGCTCCGCGCGGAATCGTTCTTCGGCATCCACCAGGTACCGCTGAATCATCTCTTCCTGGTACGGCTGCCGGTCGCTGGTAGTCAGAAGGCCGGCAAAAATGTATCGCCTTTCGCCCTGCATGGCTGCACGCAGGATGCTCAGACTCGCCTTGACGTCTGCACCGTACTTGTAGGAGTCGCCTTCGGAAGAACCGTTTCCGTTCTGCGAGGACGGAGAGCCTTTGCCCGAGTCCTCCGAGCAGGGGTGGGCCGAAGGGGAGCCGTCTTTGCCGTCCTTGCTGTCTTTGCGTCCGCGAAGAGACCCCTTTTTCTTCTCTGCACCTTCGGGCTTGCCGGAGCCACCTGCCCCAGCTTTCCCCGTCATTAAACCGCCCACGTTCTTCTTCAGTTTGCTGCCCAAACTCTTGCCAAAGCTGCCCAGCTTGTTGGCCACCGAGTCAGCCCTCTTCTTATCTTTATCTTTGTCCTTTTCTTTGTCCTTCTTGTTCTTCTCCTTACCCATCGTTCCGGTCGAGCCGCTGCTGGAGGAACTCGAGGAGCTGGAGGATTTACCCGCCGTGCCGCTGCTGCTGCCCGCTGCGCTGCTGTCCCCATTCCCGTTGGAGCTGCTGCTCACAGACTCTTTATCGGATTCGCCAGAGTCTGGGGGCGTGCGGGCGTCCTCGCCGGCCGAGGCAGTCGGAGACTCGGGCTGAGCAAGAGGCGCTTGCTGTAGGGGGCAAGAAAAACCAAGTCAGGTCTAACCAAAAAAAGGTTCAAATCGTAAATATTGGTTATGAGGAATCAAAGTCTACAGATGCTAGTTAGCTTCAGCCAGGTGAGTTCATGCTAACGTTCCCACTTTCGCAAAATATTCGTTAAACAGCTTATTTCATAATAAACGTGTAGCTGTTTCATAGCATAAACAAAAATACGTGATGTTTACTTATTATTTCATTTCCGGTAACATGTCCATTGTAAAAGCGAACAATATTACTCGTATATTCTTTGGCTAAATGGTTGATCGTCTCAGGTAAGAGGCTCACCTGTACCTCGCACGGCAGAGGAAGCCACGTTACATTCATGTAGGTGTGCAGCAGGTGGAGCTTCGCCTCCAGAGATAAAGTAACACTGCAAAGAGCGACAAATCCTCAGGCTAAAATACACATACTGTATATTTAACAAATAACTAATGTTAATTAACAGAACCAATAAACAGCATTTAGGAATTCTGGTGACAAAGAATGACTTGACAACTGAGCCGACTATTCATCAGCGGTGCTATTTACGGGTCCATCGGTGTTCTGTTCATACTAAGTGTTCAAGTGACTACACTATAGTGTTGCTAATCTGGTGCGAGATCCAGTCTCCGCCTTTAATCCAGCGGGCTCGGACTCTGCAAAGCTTCTTAAAATAGAGACGTTTAGGAGAGGAGGAGATTCCTGTTCGTCAGACTTTCACTGGCACGTGATGAACAATAAACAATAAAATAAGACCTGAATGAGACTCCAGTACTACTGTGCATTAATATAAGTCTTCGGTTATGTAATTTGACATGTACAGACGTTTTTCTTGTACAGTCTTTTATTTAATCTTTATCATCGGTCTTTCACTACAGAGTGCTCATGTGGGAACATTAGTGTTGACCGCTGAGAGGAAAAATATGGAATTACCACTGGGCGAGACTTTGTGGCTTGTAAAACACTACATTAGTCTTTAAATAGTCAACTTAAGACCACTTATTTTAACACGTCCATAAAATTAGCTATTGAACAAAATTGTCTTTGCATTTCCTAGCTTTCCTTTCATTCACAGTATTCCTAAAACATTCAAAAACCACAAGTACTCAAGATCAGTAATGAATAAAATACTGTGTGTGGTGCCATATCAACATTACTCCTATCTTTCTGGACACAGATCAGACTTATCCTCTGATGGAACTCGTCCCGTAAGAACAGACTAACTACGTCATGAAATGTAGTGGGTACCTGGCGAGCATCACGTTGTCCACGTCGTCTTTGCCCCACTCCCAGTCCTTGCCTGGATCCACAGCAAAGTGCACCGGAAGCATCTTATAATCCGAGTCAGTCAGAGGAATCACCACTGCAGCGAAGGAAACGATTAATCAATGCGCCATCTTTAAGTGCACTCACCTCAGGGCTCTTCTTAATAGTATTTTAGATTGCAGTTTTATTAACATTTCATCATGAGCACTTGGGTTCGAGACGTCTATTTAGCTGCGCAATGTAGTGGCGTGCTCATTTATTGGAGCTAAATGATGGCATTAGCTCATCGCATAGCAGCGTGTCATCGATCAGCTACAAGGGGCGTCTTGGACAGACTTGCTGATGTGGTTTCTGACGCTGTATGACTACACTGTTTTACACTGCTGTCTACAAAAAGTTTTTGCAGAGCTAAAAACGGCCGTAGCTGAATCACTTTCCTCCCCCGCCCGTGGCGGCGCTGCCAAGCCCTGCGCTGCGTGTTAGAAGAGACTCGGTTGATATCCTGTACAGACTTATTCTCTTATTTTCTAAAATGATTCCTGTATACTGCATTTTAAAACTGATTGCATGGTAATTTACACTAGATTAGTCTGTTAAGAATACACCCTGCTGAGATCATGACCCGTCCTCCCCACCTTGTTCTTTGGAACCGTCCTTCTGCTCCATGGAAACCAGGGCGGAGAAATGAGCCTGGTCGTAGGCCAGGACCAGCGGCGAGCGGTGACACTTGTGAGCCTGGACCTCCAGGGGTAAATAAATCCCACCAAACGGGATCGGGGCGAAGGCTGGAACAGACAACACGGTCACGTTGTACAAAGACAGTTCAGCTGCATGTTGGTTGGTTTGTTGGCTCACAGGTTCTTTGCTGATCGGGTTGTTTATTCGTAGGTTTCTTTGCTTTTTTATTTGTTTGGTTGGTTTGATTTATTTTTTGTCGATTGATTTGTTGGTTGGTGTGCTGGCTAGTTTGTTTATTTGTTGGTTCAGATCTTTATTGGCAGGTTTGCTGTTTGGTTTCTTTGTTCATCGGTTGATTTGTTTCTTTGATTTTTGGCTGGTTGGTTTGTTTATTGGTTTGTTAGGTTATTCGTTGCATGGATTCGTGCTTTGGTGGTTAATTTGTTTGGTTGGTTTGTTTGTTGATTTGTGTCTTTGTTGGTTGATTTGTTTTTTGTAGTCTGATGTGTCTCTTGGTTTGTTTCCTTGTTGGTTAGTTTGGTTTTTTGATTTGCTGGCTCCTTTGTTTATTTGTTGGTTGGTTTGATGGTTGATTTGTCGGACTGTCGGTTTGTGTTTTTGGTGGTTGGTTTGTTGTTAGGTTTCTTTATTGGTTTCAGGGTTATTTATTGCTCGGATTGTTGGCTGGTTAACTTGTTTGTTTTGTTTCTTTCTTTATGGCTGGTTGGTTTGTTGTTTTGTTGTTTAACTTGTTTGGCTGGTGTTTTTTTGGGGGGTAATTTGATGGTTGATAGTTAGTTTGTGTCCCCACTGGTTGTTTTTTTTTTTTTGATGTCTCAATTATTAAAATCAGAATGATTTAAAATTAGAATGCAATTTATAATTTTCTTTCTGTCTTTAATTCCACAATAACCCTGAGTAAGGATTCATAGAATCTGTGTGTGTGAGTGAGAGTGAGAGAGAGTGACTCCTACCCTCTCCTCCCGAGTCTCTCAGCATGGTGTCAGCCACTACGACTATCGGTCTGCGGAGCACATGAGCCAGCACGAACACATGGAACTCCTCCAGACTCTCATACACCGGTTCCTCCTGTGACTCCGCGCTGCACAATACAAACACACACCCAAACACACACACCCAATCACACACCCAAACACACGAAGACAGGAAGAAATGTTCAGATTCTTTAGCTTATGACACGTCTGATGGTGGAGGACAAACAGAGCAGAGTGGACTGATTGTAATAATTAATGAAGGGAACCGAACCCGTTGGTGCCGTTGGTGCTGTAGTGTATCCGGGGTTCACTGGAGGCCAACTTCAACAGCTCATTCCACTCCTTCTGCCATTCCTCCTCCGTGTACACCAGCCCTGACTGCGCGCGCACGCGCGCACACACACACACACACACACAGGAATGACAGCAATTAGCCTCGATTCCTGCGCTGGTCGTTTATCATAGCTGGCTGACGACTTTGCAACACATCATTATGTGTGGCTTCTGCAGTCAGCAGGTTGTTCCGTCTCCACCCAACCCTCACACACTCACCTCTTTGTTCTGCATGGTCTGCTGCCACCTCCACCTGCGCTTCAGCGCCTCTCTCTCCTGGCCGTGGTCCATCAGGGCGTACAGAGACTTCCGCAGCATCAGGTCTCGATCGTGGAAGCCCCACATGCCTGCATGGTCACGGTGATAACATGTTAAAACCAGCGTATTGATACAAACCAGTGATCTGGAGCTAATGAAGCAACACCACCTGACCAGTCAGAATCGAGAATTCATCAGATGTATCGAGATTTCTCTCTCTCAGGCTCTTATGAAGCTTTTACTAATTGATTAAGGAGTTGTGACGATGTGCTGCAGGGACGGCGCTCATGGCATCGTAACATCCATCTGCACGATTAAGGTGAGTTCACCATGCGTCGTGCACCGAAAGGAAACTTCACTCTCCGTTTCATTTCAGCAGTGTGTGAAAGACTTTGTGCTGCTCACTCACTCACTCACTCACTCACCCAGAGAGGCGGCATGGAGGAGGCAGTTTCCATCTCCGCTGGTAGCCAGGGGCAACAGACTCTGGCATCCTGATCCCAGCTTCGTCCACCAGTTCAGCCGACCTGCACACAGTGACACCATGTTGGAGCACTTTCTTTTCTGCAGCCAGCTACAAATCGGGGAGGGTAAAGCTAACACGTGCGATGATTGGCTGGAGTCACTGTGATTGACAAGGGAAAGACAGAACGCCCCTCCCACCCAGAGCGCATGGGCAATTCTGCACACGGAATCCCTTTTGAAATCGTCGTTGGATTTGAACACAACAGTCTGAACAAATGAACATGTTCCTGAGTGTATGGTAGGTGTATCTGACGCTCCTGTTCTCCGAGTGTGTCACTGCATCATGTCCGTACACGCAATTAAGAATTACAGAGTATTTCTGTCATGTCAGACCCGTTAACATCAAACATAAAACCTGGTATAAATATTCCCAACACTTTGTAATGAAACATCCAAAAACGCACAAACGTTTAATTGTTCGTCTGAATAATGATGCGGTACATTAATGGACACCTTTCTTACGCCATTTAATCTTAGACTTGATGTAATAGGATCTTCACGAGCCTGAGCTTGGATTCTCTCGTTACACTGGAGTTGTGTATTAATGTACATTATAATGGCGTGCATTTCTGTTTCTTCATGTTTAGAATTCCGTTATAAAAGAGATTTAAACTAATAAGTAAAAAGACGAACCTGCGTGCTCGAGGGCCACCATCATGGACTGCTCGATGAGGTCGCGCTCGATGAAGCCGCGGAAATCGTCGCGGTACACGGTGAGGTCGGGCAGCTGGAAGGTGCAGACGGGGGTGTCCAGGAGCATCTCGGTGCCGACGCCACCGCCTCCTACGCTGGAGACGTGAGAGCGAGCCAGGGACACGATGGTGGAACTGGCGTGAGAGATGCCACGTGACAGACGCTTCTCGGTAGCTGCAGGTCGACACGCAGACGTGATGCGCGGCGTTAGACTCAGCATACACACAACACATTTAATAATGTGACTCTTACAGGAAAAATCCCTCCTATAATTAACAACATGACCGTGATCTTTAGCAGCGTCCAGGATTTGTCGTAATTAAATTCATCATCTCTTCCCTTCCTGCTACAGACTGTGATGCGGCGGCGCTTTACTGGAACGGATCGGCTTCCAAAGCTCCGACTTTCGCGCTGACCCGCGACGCGTCATGCTGCAGATCGCTAACTATCCGAGTGCCATATGCGCTAGCTACACGGCATTCTGGGACCGCGAGTCCAGTTTTTGCACCAATGTCTCTGCTGCTACTAACAGCAGTGAGTGAGGAAAGAAGTTCTGTTGTTAGGAGCCAGCAGCGTAACCTGCGTAAACTTACGACCACAAAAGCAAACAAAAAAAGCTACCGGACCAGCCAACGCGTTAGCACCAGAAGCGCGAACCTCGAATCTTTCACTACTCATAGATGATGTGTTTCAGGGTGGAGCGCAGCTTTAAGCAGGTTTGCGATCGCAGTGCCGGTGAGACAGACTGGTCCGACTGGCCTTCGCTCGTGCCTAGCATTCCTGGGATCCTATGGGTTTAACGCCGCGGGTTGAGTGATGACAAAAAAGGCGACATAAATCCCGAGTGATGAGGAAGAAGCAGTTTCGCGACATCACTGCTGCAAACAGACGGAAATGATCATCATTCAGCATAAATGCCTCAGAATATTCAGCGTCTCTGTTTATTAATTGCACAGCCGAATGTCTCTGGACTCGCGAGTAAACCCGGATGAGCTTCTGCGCGCGAGAGAGAGATCAGGTTCTGACTAAAGCACTCAAGGTCACGGTCAAAGATTTGCGTTTTCTTAGTCACATAGCTAGAAAAACAGGATTACAACAAACCCCGCCTCCTGAAACGGCAACCGCACAACCTGACTGGACAACCGAGAAGTTCTGCCACAGACTGCTTCTTACATGAAAATGGACTAATTTTATTAATGCCTGACAAACAAAAAAACAACCCAAGTAATTTTTCTACATAACGTTTACGCATGAGAGCATCAGGCGGGGTCTTGTAAAGACTTTCACATTTTAGGGTTTTTTTCTATGTCAAATTTGTGATTTTTTTTTTTCCCCACTACAGTTTTTCCGACAGTTTGTCGGTCAGGTGCACCACGTGATAGGATAGTTTAAAGCTTTATAATCCCAACCTGTCATGAGAATTCTACACGCCGAATTCGAATTCTTATTTTTAACGATTTATCCTCGATTTATATGAACGTTTGAACTTATATGAATTTATAAACTCTCATGTAATTCACAGAGTGGAATAAAGTTCACGAGCGACGCTGCGAGATCCGAAATCACAGGATTATGGTCACAGTGACGAGACATTTTGACATAAAACACGTTAAATTGGGCAAAATTAACGCAAACCGGTGGGACTCTTATTATTAGAGAATTCGGACCATGACCAAAACTTTCAAAAAATGATGTCTTTATAATGAATACAATGAAAAGTACAGGAGATGGTTCCTGGTGTGTCCTAATCACTTGAGAGGCCGTGTGTGAAGAGGGATGTATTTAAGCAGGACGTACACCTGTCCTCCCTAATGTCTCTTCACTGCTATTTCTAACCAATCAGTGGTATGTGATGTCATCACTGCGCGCCTCAGACGCCCGCTCTCTCACAGGTGAGTTTCGGTTTATAAAAGTAAGTAACTGTCAGGTATCCGGTGGCGACGGCGGGTCAGAAAGAGCGCTGGGGCGCGTGTCCGAGTGCAGCGAGCCTTCACCTTGCACCACGTCGTCCTGGCGGTGCAGCAGCGGCCGTCCCACTCTCGTCATGTCCTTGTGCTCCGTCAGCGTCTGTTCCCTCCCCTCTGGAAACGAGTAGGACAGACTCCCAGCATGCACCTGCCTCAGCTGCTCGAAATCGCTCAGGGCGGCCGTCAGGTCCCAGTTCTTACCTGAGGGGGTGTGAAAACGAACCGCGTGAGCACGTCGGAGTATCTACTCAACCCTGTGGGAAAAACGTTACGCCAGAGGTAGAGTTTGAACATGAACCCGTACGTCAAGACGGCCGACAGATGCGCTTCTTCCCGAGCGAGCGCCGCTCTGTGCGTGCTGCAGGACGGTATATTTTTAAACACACGTCGTTATGGGCGAGCAGCGTTGCCTGGCAACAATGCGCTGGGTTCGTCCTGCTTCCCCCTGCTGTGTACGTTCGGTTCACACGACTTTATTAATTTAGGGGTTTTTTTCTTTTCTGATGAGTCAGGCAGCTGATCTAAAAGAGAACTTGTCTCAGAAATTTGTTGCGTTGTCGTTTTCTCGTTATATCACCTGCGATTCTGCAACTTCAACCTTATTTCCACACCTGATGTCACAAATCCCAGCGCCCGGGACAGGAGCAGGTCGCGCACTCACGCCACATCCTCTCAAAGCGAATCACGATGCAGCTACGTGTAGATTTATCATCATTAACACATGAAGAGTGCAAGGAATGTTTTAAAGGCCAAGCACCAAAGGTGTGTGAGGAGATGATACCATACTCAAAGGTTATTTCTTCTCCTTATTATTATTATTAGTATTATTATTATTATCATCCACACAGGAGTCTACAGCGGCCCGGAGATCATTCTGTTATAAAATCTGACGTTAGTGGAAGTCACCTGAAGGTTGAATTCTACCTACACAGCAATTTGTCTCTCGACTGGAACTACATCTGCCATAACAACCCATAGAAATGGAGAAAATAACGTGATAAAAACGTGACTCTTCGGGTCAGCTCGACACACACCACCATGTTAATTCCCACCATTTTACGGCAGAACAAAAAATGTCTTATCGCCTATAAATTTTCTCCGATCATCATGAGATCGGAATCGCGACACCAACCCAGACTGAACTTGCTTCTCGGGACGGTTCGTCTCTAACGCGGAACAAACGTGACAAAAAACAGACGCTACAAAAATTTGCACGAATTCATGAATGGAGCTAACTGGAAAAATCCCACATCATTTTTTTTAAACTTTTCAAGATGAATCGGATGAGATTTCTCCTTCTCTTGATTCCCTGGAAGGTGCTTCGTGCTCCTGATGTAATAAATGTGCGAGTCGGCCAATCAGACGACACAAAACTGTTTCTCTGAATCATGAGACAAACCGAACAAAGCTTCTTCAGATTGTTGTGTAGGAGGTTTCATCCAAAACGCATAAGCAGCCTGACGGTGAAGTCAGGGAACAGGAAGTGAGGCCTTTTCTTGGCAACATTTTAATGTACTGGCATCATGACCTAATGTCCACAAACAGGGCGTGTTATGGAAAACAGGAAGTGAGGCAAGAGCTCAGCTCGACGGGTTTTTAAGAACATATTTAATACGTCTTCAAGAGAAAAAGCCCCGATAATTCCAGCGACTTTGTGGCCTTCCTCTGCTGCTAAGGGGGCGGAGCCTGAAAGCGCTTGGCCCCTTAATCGCTGGTTGCAGCTATCTATATATT
>JAQQZU010000019.1:711207-716207 GCA_030068025.1 Parauchenoglanis punctatus | reverse complement strand
TCGAATGGAAGGAACGAGACGCTCAGGAACGGCACAATGGAACATTTGTATCACAAAAACATACGCAAACGTTTGCGCACGCACCACACTAACTGCTCGTTTCAGCGATGACGTGAGCAGCAGGACGTAAAAGGAGTCGTTTCGAAGCGAAGGACGCCCCGGCGTCATCTCCCACACCGCATCCGTGTCCATTTCTCTGATTAATAACCTGAAATGGCCACGCTTTCTGTCAAGTGCTTATCTGTTCTGTTCCCGAGCCTGACTGAGATACTTAACGTCACCTCGTTAACGCTAACGATGCCGATTAGCCGGAGAAAAAACATCCGCGAGGCAAATGCTGAGGCTGAAAACTGGCGAAGCAGCTATTGGTGAATATTTGGGTGTAAAGTCAGATCTTTAAGGGACCAGCTGTCCCTGTACCTCAGCGCTGTGCTAATGAGTCCAGCTGGTAGCGGCTGCCAGACCTCGCACACACACACACTCAATCACACGCAGGGCGGCAGGCGAGGACGTGTCGACTCATGCTCGACACGCCACTTAGTCACTCGATGGAAGTGGCATCTGTCACTTGGTCTTATCAGGATGTTTGCTGTGTGACTTACCTCGGTGCCTTCGCTCACCTCTACGCCTCTCTCTCAGGCAGCCAAGCGTGATGAGCAGCCATGTAAAGATACACCGCGCATCGATAAATCGCAATTCAAATTTATGCTGGTTCGAATCGATGGAAATAAAAACGAATCGCGATTCATCTCTTAGCTTTTCCAAGCTCTAATTGCATTATTCAGGCAGCAGAGGGCGCAGTAACGTTCAACACCGGGGACACACTCTTCCATAAACGTCACGCAAACCCGTTTCTCCTTACAGAAACGTCGCCGTATCAACATGCTTCTCATTGCTAAATGACACTTTGTGAGTTGTTACATGAGTCGCGTTCAAGTTGACACGTTCCGACCAATCAGATTGTCAGATACTTTTGATATCTCTACCACATCTTCTATACAGGTATCATTTCAGTCACGCTAACCTGTACAGGTAAAACCAAGCCCAGCTGCTAAATGACACATCTGGGGCGTTCACGATAAGATATGGGAAACATGTTGATGCAATTTACATCGATATATCGTTCACGAATCGTATACAGGAGTGATTCTATAAATCCGGATTTTGATTACGGATAACGCAATTAACCTTCCGTTTATTATTTTAAAGCCTCTGAAAACAAATGCGAGGCAGGAAGTGCCACCTCCGAGCGTCGACGTCCTCGCCGTCGGATTCCTGATCGTCACGTTTGCTTTGTATTTTGCGTGACGATGCTGCAGTTGGGCAAGTATGAAACACGGACAGGACGTAGTAATCTAAACGCAGCTCAGGCTCGCTTCTTCTAAACCGTTATGCGTTTCTGCAAGATAAAAGGGCAGGTATGGAAGCACAAAACACACACACACACACACACACACACACACACACACACAAACACATCTGAAACTAAAAAAAAATCTAAACTGGGCCAAGTGCTAATACAGGCTTGTGAAGCTGCAGAGAGCCTCCAGGGCCCGGACCTGCGAGAACACTGCAGTGAGTCACGGCTCCGGCTCCGTCCATCACCGCCGGCTCCGCATCCGTCTGTTCACCGCCTCCTCTTAAAGGAGACGAGCTCGGAGACCAGAGCATACCTGAAGGGCTCAGAGTGAGCTAATAACCAATCACGGCGATCCGTAAACAGACTACTATGCTGGCTTGATCATCCCTTGCTGCTTGTGCACTGGTTTTCGCGGAGGGGCCAATATTTTCAAGCGCGTCGGATATGCGGATACCGTGCAGAGTGAACCCTCAGCGCTGACGAGCAGCCAGTAAGAGTCAGCCAGGGAAGCGAATCGCCACGTGCAGCAGATCCCTGAAACCGGTTCATCACCTGTTCGTTCGTGTCTCTAAACGTAAGCGTAATAAAGTCGCTTCTACGGAACGATTTGCCAGGAAAAAGCAAACAGTTTCATGCTTCACGCGTCCTTGTGACACATTTTTATACAGTTTTTTACGCCGTGCCCCCAAGTTCTCTTGGCAGAACAGACAACCGTCGCCGCCTGCTTCTTCCTAGATCATCGCTTCTGCACATTTTTTTCATTTATGTCGAAAACAGTGACAAAATCGAGATACATGGGGTGCATCGGAGAAATGTCCTCAAGTGTCGTGAAAACGGTGGAACTCCTGGCTGTGCTTCACGGATCAGATGGTGCATGTATACTGCGTGTGTGTGTGTGTGTGTGTGTGTGTGTGTGTGTGCGCGTGTGTGTGTGGAGGGAGGGGCTGATGAGTTTCAGTCATGAGGACATTTCAGCACCCATTCGAGAGCGGTTATTAGCCGGAACGTGAAGGGGAAAACCCCGACTAACTCTGCACGAGACTGATTAAATGTCAGACAGGAACAAGCGGAGGTCCGAGACGCCACACATCATTCGCTTAAAGTGGCATCATGACGCGCTCTCTCCGGTTGCGTCACGTCTAGACACACGTCCACGTCCCACTGATGTGACCATCAAGGTGAAAATAAATCACACAAGGATTTCTCCTCTAGGTCACACGTTGAG
Source organism: Parauchenoglanis punctatus (assembly GCA_030068025.1). Lineage (NCBI taxonomy): Eukaryota > Metazoa > Chordata > Actinopteri > Siluriformes > Auchenoglanididae > Parauchenoglanis > Parauchenoglanis punctatus. Next base: position 713,622 of record JAQQZU010000019.1, on the reverse strand, counting down.
ATTTACTGCTTTGGAAAAAAAAAAAAAAAAAAAAAAAAGTGATACTTTCCCAAAAACAGCACGTGTTTATTCTTCTCCTTGAGGCTCATTTATGCTCAATGTTAAGTACGTATACGGATATGGGCGGAGCCTTCGGTCCGTACTCTGCCTTCGATCGGTCCGTCTTTGGAACTTTGGCTTTCATCACGTCATGCTTTCTGTCAGCAGCTCAGCGCCGCCGCGAGACACACGGCTCTGCACGTCTCATTAAAAAGCCGTTAACGTGAAGCCGCTAACAGATTGCTCGCAGGGCCGACGCTGACGCGGAGTCTAGCAGTCAAGCTGACGTGTTCGAGACACACATTTCCCTTAATAAAGCTCCGCTGCATCAATGCGGTATGCTGGGAACATGTTCAGAAGCTTTTTATTTTCCTACCTGACCCACTGGGGTTTTTCTTCCTCGTGCAATTTCTCTACTCTTCCACCAGAGTCAGCACCCTCACGTGTTTCTACACGACAAACACCGTCACATCTACGGATTTCACGTCTGTAAATTACCGAGAGAGCTCAGGGACTGAAAAACAAGAGCTCTGATTAGCCCATGGGCTTCACCTCAGAATGATTTCTGCCGATGATGGAGAAACCTGGTCCGGTTGAGGAATTTCCCACCGTGAAGGACGAGTCACATCATGTTTCGACGCCAAATAAAGACAGCGCGAGTGCAGGAAATGTAAGCGTAGCATCATCGCGACGTCCACGCTGAACGCTCGCTCGACACGTTCCTGTCTTTTCTCCTGCGTTAATTAGAATGCTCGCAATGAGCAGAAACGCGGAGAAGCTCAGGAATGGGGCTGAATAAACTTGGATGACGTCCCGATGACTCGTTCTGGCTGTGAACCTTCGCGGCCCGGTTAAGCTCTTTATCGGCGTCGTGCAAAGTTCAGAAAAGCCTCGTCCACGGCCCAGAATAGCCCCGGCCTAAAAATAACCACATGTGAAGCAAAGCGTAAAAAGGGAGAAGAGAAAAGAGGAAGAGACGGAGCTGCCGGGACTCACAGCGGCAGCGGGACGGAGCGTGGGCGCGGCGCGGCGCGGCTCCTCGGGACCCGTTCACGTGTTTCGCTCACATAATATTGACATTTCCTGTGTTTAGAAGATGTAATTAATCCGGAGCAACGGACATGGTGAATTTCGTGCGACCCCAAGCCTCCTAGCATTTCTCCCTTCTAGATTTTCAACGTAGGACTGAAAATCTACGTAAAACATCGATGCCTTTTATTACGCCAGAAACGTGTGCAAGTGTAGCGTGAACCAAAGGAATTTTCCGCAGTCTAGTGGGAAGTGTTGTGCTGTTATGGAAAGATGATCCACACTGGGGTGCTGCGACACGACACGGCATGAAGCAAAGCAGCCTGGTTTACACGTGACCCGTGCATAGGCAGCGGAAACGTGAGACTAAGGTGCTGCGTATCTAATGTACATCTGGAAGATTTAAGAGCGATGTTCACTAAACGGCACGACGGAGACAGAACAAAACACCAGGTTTCCAAGTTTGTAGAATATTTAGGGATTTCTAACACGCCGACGAGCGCCGACTCTTTTAGAACTTTCCGCTGTCGTCATGAGCTGTGTCTCAAACTGAAAACTCACGTGACCTCAGTGTGCGTGAGCTGTGACTCGGCGCGGCATGCGCGAGACGTGACTTGGCGCGGCGTGTGAGACGTGACAGCGTGTTATTACGCCGAGGTGAATCGTGCTGTAAAAGGTTTATAGTACAGTTACAGCACAGGAACCGAGACGAACACAGCTGAGCAGAATGAGACACAGACGGAACGGAGAGACGGAACGGAGAGACGGAACGGAGAGACGGAAGGACTGGACTTACCCTCTGCTCTAAACCAACCTGTCAATAGGAACTGAGTCATGTCTGTTCGTCCGTCTGTCTCCATCCATTCGTCTGTCTCTTCATCTGTCTGTCTTTTCATAAGTCTATCTGTCGGTCTCTCTCTGTTCATCCGTCTGTTTTTGTCTTTCTGTCACCCCATACTTGTCTTCATTTATCCGGCCATCTGTGTCTCTCTCTATCCTTCTGAATGCATGTCTCCATCCATCTGTCTCTCTCTCTGTTCATCTATGCGTCTTTCCATCTGTCTGTCTCTCTCTGTCCATCTGCATCTTTTCATCCATCTATCTGCGACTCTGTCCACCTGTCAGTTCATCTGTTCATCTGGGTGTCTCCCTCTCTGGGCATCTCACTCACACATATGCTCCCTCCCTCTCCCTGTCTGTCTCTCCCTCTGTCCCCCTCTCTCTCCCCCTCTGTCCGTCTGTCCCTCTCTCCCCCTCTGTCCGTCTGTCCCTCTCTCCCCCTCTGTCCGTCTGTCCCTCTCTCCCCCTCTGTCCGTCTGTCCCTCTCTCCCCCTCTGTCCGTCTGTC
>JAQQZU010000019.1:685025-695830 GCA_030068025.1 Parauchenoglanis punctatus | reverse complement strand
AGCGCTATAGATAATGGATGGATGGATATTCTCTGTATTTACACTAGTAACCACAGGTTTATATCCTAGGTAAGCCTTGCTCAGTCTGCAGCCATGAAGTTCTCCCTCATCGCCGCCCTCATTGTTGCTCTGGCCATCGGTGAGATTTTTATCCTTTTATTTAAAATCCAAAAACAACAACGCAGTATTACAATAGTCTTTTAGTTTTAATCAGTAAGTAATAATGTTTTGTTTGTTTGTTTGTGTTTACACAGGATCCCAGGCTGCCAGCCTGGTTAAGAGACAAACTGATGGTGAAACCATCGGCAGGTACTACCAGGACCTCACTCAAAGACTGAAAGACCTCGAGTCCCCTGAGATGATCAACAAGGCCAGGTGAGTTTCATGGGTAAAAAGCATGGGTAAAATTCTGGTTAAAAGAAATGTGAAAAGGAGGCAAATTACATTTAATCATTTTTGATAAGCATTTGCATATCAGTCTCTCTAGACTTATTACTTGTGGTAAATTTCAGCATTAAACATCTTATCCTTATCACAGCATTTAAAGCCTTATCTCTGTTCACATTCACATTGGTGCGTAAACAAAGAATCAAAATAAATAAATAAAAAATAAAGAATAATGTTCTGTTGCCTATATTTTTCATTTATTAAGAAAATGTTCTTCAAATAATTTAACAAAAAACAACTTAGTACACTATAGATAGATTTATCATGGATAATTTGATAGCTGATAGGCTATATTTTGTTTTCAATCTGAATCTGTTAGTCTCATGTCTAATCAACAGCTTGATCACATCATGATATGGACTGCATTAGAAAAACACACTTAGGTAGACAGCTAGCAATCAAAACCTGTTTTTGCTGCTGCTGCTGCTGCTGTGTGTGTGTGTGTGTGTGTGTGTGCTTTTTTAACCAGCTTCTTATTTACCACACATGATCTCTGCAGAGATCCAGCCAAGGCTATGAAGTCAATAAAACATTTCTAACATCACTGTTTGCATGTGTTTGTTCAGGGAGTTCATGGCGCAAGGCAGACCCGATCTCTTTATTCAGATGCTTGAGGAGCAGCTGAGGCCTCTCTCCAGAAGAATCGAGGAAGAGACGTCTTCAAGTTATAGTCATCCCTTCTTCTCTTGGTGGAAGTAGCTTCATCTGACACCGAAGAAAATGAGAAAAATCCAACCTTTAATTGAAATACATTTATTCAGTGAAAAATAAATCCCTGATCAAGAAATAATTATTTTCAACAAAAACACGGGTCACAATTATCACCCCTGGAAATTATTGTGAACACAGTGTAACTGAAGCGTTTCCCATTTAAACTGTAGTAGTAAGGGGCAAATGAAGCACCATGCAGCGTGTGGCGCATCCCACTGTCTGTGTCGGGAAAAGTGTCGCTGCTTTGTGGCATTAAACAGCGACATCTAGTGGAATGCAGAACTCATTGCAGGGTGAACGACTGAGTCCCGTCGTTTAATCTGATTTATTGATTCAACTGACATGAATATCTGACTCATACAATTTGTTATGACTTGTGTAAACCAAAGAATAAAATTATATGGTGATATTGTCTTATTTTTCTTGAAGATTTCACAAATATTTCTGTGTACATGAAGCAGGTGAAATATATCTGATTTAAATTTGGTCTGATCTGATATTAATATGATATTTAAAAAATCTGACATAAATAAATGGAAATATTATGGGAAGACGATTGGGGAATAAAGGTGTTTGTGTGGCTTGGAGTACTTGTGGACTTGTACTATGTGGGGGGGGGGTATTGACTTTTATTAAGAAACAGAAGTTTCTTTATAGTGCTGAGGTGTGAAGTTGCTCAGAGTTTTGTTTCCTTATATGCAGTACTAACACGACAGAAGCACAGAAACAGAAACACATGGCAAACAGCTATAATGTAATAAACACAAACGTACCATACAAAACACCCCATACCCTGAACACGACCCCCATATGCACTCACATCATGAAACATGGATTTAAAAAAACAAAAAAACAAAACCTGATCTGCTGAATCACTTGCACAGTGTCAGAGTCAGAGAGTTTGATCTGTACATACATGAAAAAGACCTCGAGCATCCAAGAAGTGATGCAGAATCCCAGGCTCAAGAGCCATTTCTTACAAATCAGGGAAAAGTATCACACAGTGTATGAAACATAAAGGGAGCTTCGAGTGTGAATGAAATTATGATCTTAGAAGAACAAGATAATATTATAGACTAGAAGAGAAAAAAAACCAAACCAAACCAACGAAGAGCTGCAAAGAAGTAAATCTGGTAAAGCACATACATTACTGTAGATTCTGACTTTTCACTTGCTACATTTATAGCTAGTTCAAGATGGATAATAGTGAAATAAACTGTGTGAAATTAGGATGAAAAGCTATTTTCAGGAAAAAACTAAAACAAGACCAAAATGTACCTTTCTGCAGGGTGGTTTCTTCAAGCATAAACATTGTGAACCTTTAATATGTATCTTTACACTAAAAGGCAATTGCTATTAAAACCGTTACATAGCATTTGTGTTGTGAAATGTGTTTTAATGGCTTTGTAACATAATTCTGTTCACTGTTAAGTGATTAGCCCACAGTGATCATTTTTATGAGCAAAGGTAAACAAGATAATATTATATGTCATTTCTAATTGAGAAATAATTCATGGAGCTCTTCCTTATATGTTTATTAAACTCAGAGAAAGCCATACCTATGACCTTGCTTCAGGTATCTAAAGCTGAAGCACTGGGACATGTTTAGACTGGAATATCTGTCCACTGGATTGCAGAATCAGTGCAATTATTATGAACAAATCAGCATGATCGTTTTAGAGAACATTACTGGGACCAATTATCTGATACGTATCCCGCTGATACTGCATTACTGATCAGGCTTCATCTTTGTCACTGAAATCTTGACCAAGATCATGTTCCTCTTCTACAGAATAATATATTATGACTACACCTCATCTCGCTGTCAAGCTGCTGTTACATGGTCTCTATTTGCATACTGTAATCTGATTGGCTCTTATATTTTATGATGCAGAAACTCTAACATATGCAGCACATTTTCAGCTGTTTCTTAATGCCAATTTATACTTCTGCATCAAACCTGCGTCGTTAGGTAGGGACTAGCGGTGTACCCTACAGCACAGACTGCACAACTGTAGCTACGCGTCACTGCGATGCAGGCCGCGACAACTGTGATTGGTCCGTTTGTTAGCCACGCCTACGGCCTGTGAGCACGCGTGCCTTGTTCATCATTGCCATGACAACTGCGCAAACTGCGGAAGCTCGCACTACTCTACTCTCTCACGTTTGTTTCACCTGTTTAATGAGAGCTATAAAAGAGAAATACATTTTTATAACAGAGAAATAAATTCTTTTAGAACTGGTGTCTTATTTCTTCCACATCCCATATGCACATTAGTCTCTCTCACACGTACGCACGCGCACCTAGGCAAATGTATGAATAATAAAAAAAATTAGCCTACTGTTCCAACTACATTTTTCTTGTTTTTTTGTAGCAAAAATGATAAGCTACTTATTTTTTTCCTTTCAATGGTCTAAAGTAGGTCTTAATAAGTCTTTCTGCTCGATCGTACTCAATACAGACGAGTTAAAAACACGTCAGAGATGCTTTCAGTTAGAATTCACATGGTTTATAATGAATCACACAAGGTTTTTTTCTCCGACTAAATGTTTCAAAATAACAATTTGTCCGTGTTATAGTGTGTTTATTATTTCTACGGTGAAACACAGGCGTCACATTGCTCTTCTTCTGTGCATTAGGGACTTCCGGCGTGTTTCATGCGGCAGCGCCTCCTAGAGGAGACTCGAGGCTTAACGTACAAGTAGAAACGCTTCACACTACGCGACTGTCGACGCCGTAACTTACACCACAAGTTCGATGCAGAAGTACAAATCGGTCTTTAGAGTAATAAGAAGTGATTAGCCCAGTTTAACTGATGTGTGAATATTTAGCAAATCCGCGATGGTACCTGTCCGTGTGAGAAAACTAGCGCATGCGCACTGCGACATTCCGTTTTAGCCTAGCAAGCGAATAAAATTGAAATGTAGCACCGCCTAGCGTCTTTCTGCCGCAATTACAATATGCTGAACTTGAACGAAATCTGTGTAGCATGATAAAATGTTTAAGATGTTTTCAACGAACACAAAGTAAAATAAAAATACCCTGGCCTAGGAACATCTCTACACCTATATCTGCAAGCGTACATAATGTAAATATTACCAGTATTAGCTCATTTTGCTAGCCGGCTAAGTTCGTATGTTAGCAAAAACAAAACACAAAAGAAAACAAACAAACAAAAAATGTTATTTTCTAATAATTTGCATATAAATCTAATAAACTTACATTTAACAGCCCCTAAAAGAAGTTTAAACAATTGTCTTTAGAAAGACATAGAAAGTCTTTGTTTTAAATGGAAAATACAAATTTAGCATTGTTTTAACAGTTGAACGCTGAGGAGAGGTCCAAAAACGTTCAACTTTTAAACATCACATTTTCAGGGGTATTTTAAGCAAGGATTAAAGATTTAAGCCTTAAAACCCATCTCAGGCAACAACATTTCATTTTACATTGTTCTTAAATAAATAACACGGTTGATTTTTGAAATATTTATTTCTATATTTTAGCATATAAATAGCAAATAGACAAAATGTGGTTAACTAGCATCCATGCTAATGGCAAGAAGAACGATTTGCTTAACATGTTATTATTATTATTTTATTTTATCATTTATTCTCAGTCTATAATTTCAGTAACAATGTTGCACTTTCAAAGAGACCTCATTAATCAATATCGCAATATAACTAAAAATAAAGGAAAAAGAAATGGTTTTTCTTCCTCCCATGATCTTCAGGAAATCCTGTGGATGAAACTTCCTGTTGAACATGTGACTTCATAAGACTTTATGGATTCACACATAAATGCATAAATAATGTGATTTACATGCATCTCAATGATTATATGTCAATGTAGAGTGTAATTATAGTAGGCTTGAATGATTTATTCCTAAACGTTTTCGGTGCTTTATCCGAAACATGCGCATGGGTTGCTGTGAAAGATACTTTATCTGTGTTTAAATGTATTTCACGTTCATTTTGCGACTGTAATATCAGTGGAGCAAAAATAGCACCCCGATCACGAATCCCGCCCACGATTTCAAATTCAAATTATTCTGAAATTACATGTACGTGGATCTCAGATGACATGCTGGTAATTTAGCCCTGCACTATTAAATGAAAGAAGTAAGTTTGCATGCCTGCGTAGCAGGTCTCGGATCAGCCCTGAGCTCACGGCTCGGCCTCTGATGAGCTCACTCGCAGCGTTTCTAAGCTCAGCTGTTAAGTAAATCTTAGCTGGAGCACTTCTGGCCTCATGCTGTGAAGCGAAGTGTTCAAATGGTGCAGAAGATGAGTGGTCATTTTATAAAATGGTCCGTCTCCTGGGGGGCTGATCGACCGTGCCATTGAACTCGGGCCTGCTCTGTCGACGCCTCTGGACAGGCCCGAGTGCTGTTTTTTAAACCAGATATCGCTCCTTTCTGCAAGCCAGTATGGGGTCTCTGACATGACAGAAAAAGACAAAAGAAAAACACTGCCTCCTCCATCCCCATGCTAGCCTGACCCGCCAATATTTTCAGAGCATCGTATCATAATATGGCAGTGTAACTACCACTTTGAGCACTCTTTCTGCCATAACCATAGGCTGCAATCATTTTGAGATGAGTAGTCCTGACAAATCCAGCACAGAAAAGCAGAAATGACTGCAATTCCTTACCCCATTACTGTAGGTCCACTTCAACTGAAGTCACCCACTGACTGTGCATGAAAAATGTCCTCCAAGAGAAGTCTAATCATCGCTCAGAGAGCTCAATTATTAGCACAGTGTTAAAAACATATAGAATCAGAAACCTATAGAATCTGGATGTGGACTCAGGATTTATTATTTAACTGAAAATCTACTTCAGGAGAATTTTCATCTGTGTGTAACCCTCCCTCGACTCTGCAGATAAAGCAAATCAGTGAGAGATAGAGTGAGTCGACTCGAGTCAGACTTTGACCTAATGGACATTAAGCTGATATGTAGAGCTTGTGAACTCATTGTGTCCGCGGCTTTCCACCGGAGCAGCAGAAATCATATCATTGACATTCCACCCAATCATGTTATTATGTCATATTATGATTATAGTTCATTTTTAGGAAGGCAGAAATTCCTATGAACAATTTAATGCACTCATTTCTTCCCTGTTATCCCAAATATACTGTAGCTAACCAACCACGATGTTGGAAATCTGCTTCTATATTTCTCACACGTACTGGAGAAGCAACATGGAAAAGAAGTCAATCTTGCTCAAAATATTGGTAATACAGTTCCATATTTACATACACCACATGGGCACATGAACAAATATGTAATATTAGACATGTATAACATTTATCAGTATAATTCTAATGGTTGAGAGAGAGAGAGAGAGAGAGAGAGAGAGAGTGGGTGGGGGGTCAGGTTGTTGAACTTCGACTCCATCACCTGCATGTTCACCTGTGTGTCATATAAAGCCCCAAGGTTCGGCAGCCAACACAGCATTTATACACTTCATCAAGTCGATGTCGTCAGCCCTTTGTCACCCTTTGACCTCTGGAGCTGCTATAAAAAGGCCTGACTCCTGAAAGAACGCATCATCAGGTGCTAGACATTCAGGAGTGAAGGTAAGAACTCATTTTACGCTCGTATGGACACATCTGGAGTGAATTTTACCTCTTTATATTCTCTGTATTTACACTAGTAACCACAGGTTTATATCCTAGGTAAGCCTTGCTCAGTCTGCAGCCATGAAGTTCTCCCTCATCGCCGCCCTCATCGTCGCTCTGGCCATCGGTGAGATTTTTATCCTTTTACTTAATCTAGAAAAACAACAATAATGCAGTATACCAATAGTTTTGTAGTTTTAATTGGACAGTAATAGACTTTCGGTTCGTTTTTTGATAAAAACAGGCTCGCAAGCTGCCAGCCTGGTCAAGAGAGAAACTCCTGAACTGTCTGCTGAGGTAGAAAAGATCACCAGTTTCTTCCAGGACTTCATCCAGAACCTTAAGGTCCTCGAGTCCCCTGAGCTGGCCAGCAAGGCCAAGTGAGTTTCACATCAACTCTTTATGATATTTATATATATTATTGATTTTCCAGCATGTGAGTTCGCATATGGTTCAATATACGTGAGATAATGTAAATGTGTGGCAGCCTGGAAAAACCCTTCACGTGGTGAAAACTTTGATGCTTTTCCTGACGTGAAACGTTCCTTTTGTGCACGGGTAACATTCTAGTTAAAAGTAAAGTGAAAAGGAAGAAAATTACATTTAAATTTGACTTATCCATGGCTTGTCCATATCAGTCTTATCACTTGTGGTGAATTTCAGTGACAGCATTTAAACACAAGCCTTTATCTCCGTTCACGTTCACATTGGTGCGTAAATAATGGCTGATTCAGTCACTGAGTCATGTTCTGTTGCCAAAATGCCCCATATTTTTCTTCAAAAATTTTAAACAGTGAACAACTTTGTACACTACAGAGTGTATGATGGATCATTTGACAACTGAGATTTTTTACAATCTGAATCTATTAGTCTCACGTCCATGCCCATGTCATTATAGTGCCAAACCAACAGCTTGATCACAGCGTGACATTCAGCGCTTTAGAAAAACATACTTGGGTAGAAAGCTAGCAATTAAAATGAGTTTTAACTGCTCTGTGTGTGTGTGTGTGTTTTAATCAGCTTCTTATTTACCCCACATGATCTATGCAGAGATGATGAGTAAATAAAAGCATTTCTAACACGACTGTGTGTTTGTTCAGGGCGTACATGGAGGAGAGCAGAGCCCAGCTCCAGCCTGTGGTTGAGAAGCTCCAGGAGCAGTTGAAGCCCCTCTCCAGCAACATCGAGGAGCAGATCGAGCCTCTGGCCGCCTCCGTCCGCGCTCAGATCACCCCCTACACCAACCTGATGCAGAGCCAGATCGAGGACATGCTCAAATTCGTGGTTGATCAGACCAAGGCCATCCTGCCTCCTCAGTAAAAAGCTGAAAAAAGCCTGATGGGAAATCACCACTGCCCTGGGACTGACATCGCTCGCTTATCTGAGGCAATAAAGCGATTGAAAGGCTTTACATTTGTGTTGACTCTATTTTTACTGTCTGTTTGCACGTTTGTGTTTTTATCAGCTAGGTTGTGCTAGTTAGCTTAATGAAAAACTCCAATGTTCTTTTAAACTCTAATCGATGCATGTATAGTGTGTGTGTGTGTGTGAACCGAAAACGTTTGACACCAACTTACTTATAATGGGAGTTGAAGAGCAACTGAAATTTACACACGTTTTTCTTTTTTACACACGTTATGTTTTCACAACATTGTTTTTTCTTTTCACATAAAATTCTTTCACATAATGTACTTTCATGTTCATTTTTCACTGATTCACGAATTTCTCAAATTTCACAGATGAATCGTTTTCTCTACGATCAATGCATTACACACATTTTTCCTCCATTTGATTCATTAATTCGTCACACATATAATTCCCCCCAACATGATTCATTTATTGTGTTGTTTCTCAGATGATTCATCTACTTTTGATTTTTTTCACTGATTCCTTTTCATACCATGCAAGTCACCCTGCTGACACGATTCATTTACTTTCATGTCATTTTTTTCCTCCACATGATTAGCTTTTCAGGTGATGCCTCTCAGATGACTCATCTGTTTTTCACATGATTTTTTTCCAACATGATTCATTTAATGACTTTTTCTCTGATTCAGTTTTCACATGTGAATTTCCCCCCCACATGATTCTTTATTTTCAAATAGGATTTTCACTATATTAAACTGTTTTTCTTATATACTCCTACATTTACAAATCAAAAATAAAATCAGCAGTGAAGTACAAAAGACAAAGAGAGGGAGTATAGAAGGAAAAGCATTTTATTTTTTATGTGACTCGATACTGTGTGTAGACGTTAAAATATGATACAGAATTTTTTGTTCACAAACACGAAGGATAGAAGGAAATACGCACATGACAAAGAACAATAATGTAATAAACACACGAATATAACACACCACACCCTGTCCACGACCCCCATGCCCACTCACACCAAGAAACGTGTATTAAACTTGGACAGTGTCAGACAGTCCGATCTGTACATACGTGAAAAAGACCTCGAGCATCCGGGAAGTGATGCAGGATCCCGGGTACGAGCCCTATTCCTTATATAAAGTATTAAACTGCATATGAAACACAGAGGGAGTGTAAATGAAAAAACAAGTCTTATAAGCCAATAATCTCACAAACTAGAAGTAACCAATACCCACACACACACGCCCACAAAACCCCCCAGAAAATAGCTACATAGACAGAAATCTGGCAAAGCACATGCATTACTATAGACACTGACTTTTCACTATATATTTCTAGCTGGTTTAAGATTAGTAAAGGTTACTCAGTAGTGAAATTAAGCTGAAATGCTTTTTTCAGAAAAAAACAACAAGGACCAAAATGTACCCTTTTTGTGGGTGGTTCCTTACCTTAACCTTTAGTACCTTTAATGTGTATCTTTAATGCGTACTTTACTCTAAAAGATAATTATGGTCCAATATTGTACCTTAAATCTGTTCTAAAGGTCACTGAAACTATCCACATTTCCAAGCAAAAGACATATTAAAAGGTGCAAAAGTTACGGGTACCATACCAGCAAATCAATATATACCGCTGTCTCTTTTGTTAATGCTAGACGTTGGTTCCAAATATCGTCCAGCTCCCTCTATAAGTGCACTACATATAGAGCTAGGGTGTGAAAATGTCTGCGCTCCATGTAGCCTAGAACGCGGATTCGTTTAAGGATTTTCTTCGCTAGTAATTGCGATGAAAAACAGCTCTGTATAAAAAGGGTCATTTTTATTTTCAAAGGTAAAAACAACAGGAATCTTAATTAAGAAATTTAACATGCTTTCGAAGATTCTGTTAAAATGTTAAAAAAAAAACATGACATTGGAAATTAAGGCAAAATTGGAGCATTTTCCACTTTTGGAGCATGCTGTATATTAGTTTGTGACATAATAATATTTTGGCCAGATTTACTATATAAAATGAGAGTTAGAGTCAAGTGTATGTGATTTGTGCTTCTTTTTAAGTCATGAGCTTTAGATTAATGTTTAATTCAGTTAGATTTTCTAACTTTAACAGTAGACCTCCTGACTAAAGCCTTTCAGAACCTTGGGAAGTTTTGTTTTAAAACAGAGAAGCCATTTTAGTTCCCAAGAACCTTTTAATGGCCTTAACTGTTTAACTGTTATATTATCATTATAATAAAACACTACATCTAAATAATCTAAATAGTGGAATTCTTTTCAATTTTGTGGCAACAAAACAGTTACACGATCCATTAGAAGGTTCTTTGGACCAAAACTGGAGTGTTTTTGACAGGATGTAACATGGCAGCATTATTATTAAGAATGCATTTCATCAAACCAACTAAGTCCAATATATACACTATGTTGTGTCTTTTTGCATCGTCACACTATTAGGCCAAAAGTTTGTGCACCCCTGTCCATCATGTTTGATCGTATGTTCTTCTGTATTCTGCAGCATTACATTACAGTTTCCCTTCACTGGAACTAAGAGGCCCAAAACCAGTCCCAGCATGACGATGCCCCTGTGCACAAAGCAGCTCCATGGAGACATGGTGTTCAGGTTAAGGTTGGAGTGGAAGAACTGGAGTGTCCTGCACA
>JAQQZU010000019.1:670453-684925 GCA_030068025.1 Parauchenoglanis punctatus | reverse complement strand
GGAACTGGAGCCTCCTCGACATCCCAACATCAGCGCCTGACCTCACTAACGCTCCTGTAGCTGCATGAACACAAATCTCCACAGCCTCGCTCCGACAGCTAGTGGGAAGCCGAACAGAAGAGTGGAGCGCGTTATAACTGCACAGGGGAATAAATCTGCAATGAGATATTCAACAATGTTCACACATATGGGTGTGATGGTTGGGGGGTACAAACTTTTGGCCATAGTACTGTTTTCTGATTAGTCCTCATGCTGCTTTCCAGCCTTCTCTTTTCTGACACCATTATATTTAAGACTGAATTCACAGTATATTGCATGAACCTTATGACTAAGTTCACATGAAATATTAGCTTTGTTTTCATATGTAGTGCCTTAATTTCTGATTACGCCTAGGCGTCACTTCATGCTGCTTCTCTGCCTTTGCATGCAACTGAAGAGCACAAGCTTCATCCTCAAGAGCAGAAAAAGAAACTTTTCTGACATCTTTATCTGAAAGACTTCTTTCTTTAAGACTCAGTTCAGTACATAGTGGATGAAATATTAGTTTTGTATTCATATGGAGTGTCATTATTTCTGATGAGTGTGGAAGTCACCTCACGCTATTTTCTTGCTTTGGGATCCAATGGAAAAGCCCGGATATCCGCCCCGAGCTCTCAGCGAGACCCACGTGCCCTTTCATGATGGGACAAGAAGTAAAAAACCAATAAGAACAAATTTTCACAAAATGGCGACATGAAAAAAAAAAACCAACTCTTGATGCTACTCACCGACTCATGTCCCTCGGCCCACGTCCCATTTAGTTTTCTTCAATACTATTTCAAGTGCCCTTGAAATAATCCCACTTATCGTCTTTTTGCACACCTCCAGAAATGACCTTTCAAGAATTCTAAAGGAGCGTTAAATAAGAACTCCACGCTAGTTATGGTAAGCTAATTCCAATTAAGGACTTAGCACAGGAGGCTTCTCTGTTTGCTTGACTCATTTTGCTTGACTTTGCTCATCCTGATGCATTCTTTAATACAAAATTTTGCCAAATAAAGCTGATTTTTTTAATGAAGGACGCGTTCAAGATGTATCAATAATGTATGAAAACTCGTCAGTTGTTCATTCATCCAGCAGGGGGCAGCACACACTCTCAGAAAAAGAATACTATAGCATACCTTTAAAGCTTTTCTAATTAGTAAATTAATTAGGGTCGTACCTTAAATCATTTTAAAGGTGTATTATAGACATGTTTTCATATAAGCTATTAAACAAAAAAAACACATATTACAAAACATGTACCCTCGCTGATGCCACCCAAGGGACAGAAAGCTGTGTTTTTCCTCTTCATCAGTTTCAGGCTGTGTGGTAAAGCCGGAATATGTCTCAGGGCAATAAGGGAGACTAGGACCTGTTGTCTGCTTTAAAAATTCCAACAACAAAATCACTAGTCTTCCACACCACCACACTGAGCATGAAATATCTCTGAAATATTCTTTAAAAGGAAACTCCGAACCATATCAGACCTCATAGGTCCTGCACTGGATCACTTCATGTAGCATAGAGAAAGAATTTGTTTAAAAAAAAAAAATTTGATGGTTAATTTTGAAATGCATGTATTTATATATGAATTAATTATTTCCTTTTACGTATTTATTTGGAGTTACAAGTCAAAAGCAAATGTAACCTACAGTCAGTTTTTAAAAAGAAAATCCAATTCCGTCCGGTAATGCACTCTCAGAAATAAGGGTGCCAAACTGTACCTCGTCTCGACACTCATGTGGAACTATAAAGGGTACATGCGTGTGTCTTTACATGGGACGCTGCCTGCAGTGTACCTTTAATTATCTAAAGCACTGAAAAGTGCAAAAGTCCTTATGCTCTGATTTTAAAGGTGCACACTAAGAGTATAATTATTTTTTTTAAATGATCTCAACTACTATAGCAACGAGGAAGAGTACAGATAGGAATCTGTATTTCTGAGAGAATATGACAGGGATATGTTTCTATTAAAAATCCTAATGAGTCCAGTCAGGGAATTTTAGCGTACATAGAGAATCTGTAAGTATTTATTACCTGTATTAGCGAGAACTAAAGGAAAACTCTGAGAAAAATTGTGCTTTTCCTTCCCACTGGACTGGGAGCATCAAAGGCACATATTTTGTATCGTTAATGTGTATCTATCACCTGGAACTGTGGAAATAGTGCACATTTAAAAAGGATTTAAGATCCTGCATTGGACCACAATTACCTTTCAGAATAAAGGTAAACTACACGCACCACTCTAGTGTAAAGTGCGGACGGTTCCCTTCCAGCAACAAGCAAAAGTTCTGCTGACTACCTTTTTTTTTTTCTGAGAGTGACACAATAAATGCGGGAAAAAAAGACCACAACGTGTTATCTTAGATTTGACCTGAAATTGAGGTAAGCTTTAGGAAATAAAAGCACGAACGATTTTCAGAACTTCTTGTTCGAGTCATTAAAGTATCACTTGCACTCGATGGCGAAGCGACGATAAGGGTGCGCTTAATTCTGAGCGATTCTTCAAGTGTAAAATCTCGCATGTATAAAAAACAAAATCAGAGTGAGAAATAGCAAGCATCGATTTCTAATGTCACGCTGCACTCCTGGGCTGTAACAGGAGAGTTACGGACGTAGAAAATGTCGTCAGTTTCAGTTTCAATATGCAAATTCCAAATAATTTGCATACCTTGTGCATCCTGATGTCACAACGATCCTGCACGGACGCACGGACACTGTTGCATCACTTCCAGCGCTCAATATCTCTCATAACCAGCACATCATCAGCCTCATACTACATAGAAAACTACATTAGTGCTGCTGTGTAGTGAATACCGGTAACACATGCAACATTTTGTTTCTTTTTTTAATTGTAGTATGAAATGAAAAGGTACTTACCGAGTCCGGTGACTCAAAAACAACAACCTGCTGGCAAAAAAGACAAGATGACAAAAACAAACCGTTCATAAATGCTTTTAAAAAGAAAAGTCTGAATAAATCTTGGCTTCCTAACGCTGGCGGTGAATTCTTCAGGAAACGGCCTTGTTGGCGAGACGATGTCTGCGCGTCTCTGGCCAGCGGTTGCACGCTGACAGATGTTTCGTGGGCTCGGGTTATGGTTTTTACTCAAAGCTGACAGACACACAACCCCCTGCACACAGGTGCTATTCAAGATATGGTGTAAAAGAAATGACGTCACTGAGATTTTGAGTTGAAAAAACGTTTTTTTTTCCCTCTCTCTCCCACCACACGGGTCCCACCCTCAACGTCCACCTCCACGAACAAATCTCCTCGAAAACAATTCCTCACACGTCTCCTCCACTCTGACTACCTGTGTGCATTCGTTTCTTTATGAACGTGATGATGAATTTTAGAAAAACGTCTCACATACAGATTCGCTTTAATAAAAGCTTTCTGCGTGTTGTTTTTCACCGGAGGCCGTAATCGACACGCCACAAAACCAGCCTGTTGAATTAGAGACTAAAGCACAGATACGGATGAAGTTGGAGGCACGGAGAGCGCTTTCGCCCCGGCAACAGTGGAGTGCTGGCCTTGGTGATAGTTGCTAGGCAATCGGAGGAAATACAATGGCCTCCTTAGAAACCAAAGGGCCTTAAGTGGGCTGAAAGAAGCCGCAGCAGCAGGCAAAATAGCGGCCGAGCACCAAACTGGATGCAGCCGTCACACTGGAAGACAATCAGCTAATGAAGATATCAAGATATGACCTGATAATGTAGGGAAAAACAATTTTCCGCTCTTAAACTAGATTTGTTTCTGCTTAACTCACACTATCAGGGCTTTTTTTCCATCAACCCTTTCATGCGCAGTGTCCACACTTACTGTAGGTTTATTTTTAGAAATACAAATAGAAAAGGCCAAAAATATGTAAATCACCTCTCTGACATCAAACATAAACCCTGTCATTCTTTAGACTTCTTTAGTGCAGCGTGTTTCTGGTGTCGTGCCCAAACGTTTGACACAAAAGCCTTAATCAAGTCAAAATATCTGTACTTTTGTGCCAGATTGGACTCTAATGAACGCTGTAGCTTTTTAAAATCAAAGAAATCAGCTCGTTCGTGTGGCGTGCAACAGTTCCACCCTTTAAACACCTCAAGAGTATCAAGAATGGTTTTGTAATTCTGGTCATGAAAGTGAACAAGTTCAGACGTGAATGTTAATAATTGGATTATAATTGGAATAAAATGAATAATGAATGAATAATGTTTCTGTTTAGGAACACAATGGATATTTTTGAAATCACGTACAACACTTTACCTCTTTGTACTGATGTCTTTTTAATGCACTGTATTTCTACACAAAATATATTTATATGCTGAAATTCTGAGTAATAAAATCCATCTACATGATCTGAAGACACTTTATAAATCTACAATAATTACTCTCAGTTAAAATGCACTTCGTTTTTGTCCCGTTTTTGTGGTATTTTGGTAATAAAATGATCAATGGTGATAAAATGATGCAATCAGTAAAAATCTCTGTTTTTAAATTTCCAAATCCATTTTTGTTCATTTGTATTGAATTTTATTTTTATTGAATATAAACCATGAATATGTGTGACAATGTCAGTGACAAAACTCGATTCGATGTGGGATGTGGGAATAATTTGGTTTGATGATTTCCGTGTAAAAAAAAATCATGATTGCAACAACACTCATAAACAAATAGCTTAGTATTAACAACATCTATTAATTTATTTATTCATTCATTTATTTATCTATTTATTTATTTATTTATTTATAAATCTGTAACCTCACATATTTTTTACATTTATATTTAGTATATTTATATTTTATATTTACAGTTTTATCTGAATTATGTACATTTACTACTACTATTATTATTATTATTATTTAATAATTTTTTTAAACCTAAATTAATTTATTTTTAATTGTATTGCCTTTTTATGCAGTTTCCTCTCACACTCTTCTGACACACAGCTCTTTCCATAAGGGCTTTTCTAAAGACCTAGGTATCAAAAAATTGACAAACAAACAGCATCTGAGGCTCCTAAATGCATAGAAAAGCAGGTCTCTATTTAAAAGATGAGGGTAGGCATGGATCTTATTACATAATCCTAATTTACTCTATAATTATTATATTCTTCACCATAAAACACCCGAATTAAATAAACTTTATGTTCATTTTAAGGCAAAACAAACATGAAGTTGAAGCAGACGCAAACTCTTCTTCCTGTTCCATTCAAGACTCTTTTAATTAATCATCAATTCATATTTTTTTTGAAATTTTTTCCCAAATTAGTTACAGCAAACACAGACCTGCACACTTATACTGAAAACTCAGGGTGGTGTGTGCTGGCGAGCTGCAAGAGGAATAAAAAGCTACTTACTCAGTGTGTGTGTATGTGTGTGTCAAATCAGATTCTTGCCATGCTCAGACACAGAGTGCAAAAGTTTGTGTACCCCATGTTCACAGAAGAAGAGTGCTAAGCTGTTCCTTTCTGTGTCACTGTCATGTTTCATACATGTGGTGTGTGTATTATACCAGGAAAGATGTAAAGATGTGAAGATGTAAAATGTAAAGGTTCATCGGCAGCCATTAAGGTGTAAATATGCATCTGAAATCTTTTTTAAGACGTGCGCTTTACAAATTCTTGCCATACAGGCTCATAAGATTTACTCATGGGAAGGTTCAGTTTCTCCTCTGAGTGTGATCAAAATGATGAAGACACATTTATAGCAATGAAACGTTTCCATAACAAAACTGTCAAGATGATATCAGTCCTGAAGGTTTTATAGCTTGTACACAAAACCACCCGCAGAACAAAAGGGTATTAAACTGTACCTTTGCTTGTCACTGGTGTGGAACCATCATGTGTACATCTTTTGCCTATAAAGTCTTACTCTAAAAGGTACCTTAGGTGCTTAAGGTGTAATGATGTACCTTAAATCTTATACAATACTCACACAAGGTGCAAACGAAGAACCTTCAAGAACTTTCAAGACCTTTACTGCCATCCTTGTACATGGATGCTGGAGCAGGAAATAAAAATAAAGTAGTATAATGTAAAATATTATGCAGTTTGGAAGAAGATCACAATATGGCATAAAAACAGGAACTATTAATGGTACCAATTAAGTACCAAAGTAGAGTTTAGTAGCCTCTTTTTTTCTGAGTGCAGGAGACACTGAAATCACATTGGAATTGTATTTAATTGTTTAAAAAATGTGGAAATTTTTCCATCCAGAAACCATGCACTCAGCTGTATCTGTATAAAACACAGAAAGAAAAAAAAGAAGAAAATAAAATCGAAGTTATCAAATGTAACCTGATTTTAATGTTAAACGAACCTGTTGATGATAATAAGCTTAATTATTTATCATTTTTACAGGATAGTAGTCAGAGTGCAGTGGTCCGGAGGCAGTCATTTTTATCCCCTTACTTTTTTCCCTCTTCTTTATTTTAACCAAAGTCATTTAACTCATTTTCCGTCGACGTGCTCGTGCGCTCGTTGGGCAATTAGTGCGCCATTCTTTCATTAAGACGAGGTCAGCCCATTAACGACCCCAAAGAACCGGCAGCAGCAGCAGAAGATGAAGGAGAAGAAGAATAAAGAGGCAGGAGCGCGAGAGAAAGGCAGAGCGCGAGCCTTTGACGTGCCTCCCGGTGAGATCCGCGCGCGCTCGCGCGAGGGCGACGACGAGAATGCAAATTGCACTAAATTGCTCCTCGCGCAGGTGCGCGCGCTCCGGCCGCTGGAGTGGCGCCGCGAGCCTTTTGTGCCGCTGAGTGACGGGTTTCCGCGGCTCCGAATTGGAGGCGAATTAGCGCGCGCTCCGGTAAAAAAAAAAAAAAAAATTTTAATAATAAAATAAGGTAAAAATAAAACCCGCCAGCAGCAGCAGCAGCACGAGCGGCCGGTTAAAGGATGTGGTTTCTTTTGTGCCAGTGGTAAAGCAGAGCCCAGCGGGAAGCGGCTTTCTGTTCACGGATAAAGTAGGCCATATTAATTGAATGCAATTTTTTTTTTTGAATAATGACATTTTTTCTCGTCTCCTGTTTTGCGCCTTTAATTACATTCCACACACAACTCCATTTGCGGAACTGTGGCCTCTTCGACAAATTCAACAAATGTTAATCTTCATAACACGACTTTTAAATATTGTGTATATCATAATGAGCTCTTCTGAGTGAGCAGGAATTCTTAAAAAAAAGGTAGAAGCCACAACCACTGTGTAGCGCTAACCGCCCCATTTCACCCCCATTGAGTTGTTATTGCACCTAGTGGTCAGAAACAGGAACTGCAACAAACGCTAATGGAGGCCCACTTGGGCAGGAATCATGCTGCCCCGTGCTGAGGCCAGGAGAAGCAGACTCTGTGGCCACCGAGATCTTCATTTATAGTAGATCATCATTAGAGGGTTTCCTGAGTGGCACAGCAATAAAGTGTCATCTGGAGATTGCGAGCTGGAATCCGGAAGATGCCACAGGAGTCCAAGAAAGTAAAAAGTGGGAGGGAGGGGCATACTCTGCCTCCCCTGTCAATCACAGTGACACTAGCCAGTTAGGAGCATCTGTGAGCTCATGTATGTATGTAGGTAGAACAGGGTAGATAGTCCTGTCCTCTGAGTCCCTGTGATGCAGCATGAGCAGCAGTTCAAGAAAAGATAATGTTGGTTTGTTTCAGGTGTCCTATATGATTAATGAGCCAGCCTTCACCCTCCACCTCCACCGGTGGCTGTTGTGTTATAGGGGAGAGCTTGGTCATGACCAATTTAGGGAGAAATGGAGAAAATAATCAAAAACAAAGAATAACTGGATTATAATTAAATCAAATATATTCTAGACTTAATCTAACGCATTTCGCAAACAAAGTGTAAGCTGTAAGACATATTGCGAAGGTTGGTAGACTGAAAGGGGGATTATGAAGTAATGTACATCATTATTAAGTCAGTACATCAGAAATAGATTCTCAACTTAATTTCTTTTTGAGGATACGTCATTAATTATTAATGTCCCCTTGCCTTATCAGAATCTATGGACATGAATTGCTGCTGGGATGAGGATGAGGTAAAAGGTAGAAGATGAAGTAAGAGGTAGAAGATGAGGAAAAAGGTGGAGCATGGTGTTAGTTCTCAGAAATTAAAGTTCAGTTGCTCTTTAACTTTAAAACTGTAAACAGATTTTTTTCACAGGTGACTCTCTGTTATTCTGCATGTTTGAGAACACTGAACATTTCTAAACGCTCCGGTGAGAAAAATAAGTAAAATAATCACCCTGAACATGCTTTAATTACATTTTATTTCCAGCAAAGTAGGTGCCAATAATTTGGACATGTGGTTTTGTTTAGAAAAACATAATACTAATAAGTTTTTTAAATCATTTTCTTAAGGATAGATTCCTAATCTAATTTTTATATTTATCCATGTTTACCAAGGGTGCCAATACTTCTGGTGCTGATTGTGTGTTGTGCTTGCTCCAGTCTCAGTAGGATTTGTAAAGACATAAAGTTGCAGGATTCGACCAGCGAGGATAAGAAGGTGTAATGCATTTATAGATTATCTTAATGCAGAAAACTCACACAGTAATTTATTGTATAAAAAGGTTCTACCTGCCAGACGACATTCAGTCAAAGAGCTCCTAAATGGGAGAATTGGCCATGAACACACACGCATCAATAAAAACAGTAAGTGAAGAGGTGTGTACTGCCAACAGCGCTACAGCGGAGAAGGAGGGAGGAAGAGGAAAGAGGACGAGGAAGATGAAGAGTAGGAGGAAGGCCTCGTCTTCCAAATGAATTGCAGGTCCTCCGAGCGACTTGTGCACGAGAGAGCATGAAAATATTCCAAATACAGCTGTGAGCATCTTCCACTGATACAGTCAAGCAAGGGCTCCAAGTAGAACCAAGACAAGAACCCTTAATTATCCAAGGAGCACTTAAAAACCATCAGTGCACCAAGTATCAAGACATTTTACATGAATTCTAAATGGCATTAGTAATAATAATAATAATAATAATAATAATAATAATAATAATAATGGGTTCTTTGGGTTGTCCCTCTGGGGAAAGTACTTAAAGGTTCCGTGTAGAACCCTGGTAGGGTTTCCTTATCAGAATGGGATCCAATGAAGATAAAATGCTGAACGTCACTAAACTATTTGTGCTCAATATTACACTCACAAAATTTGATCCTTTAAAGGTTCTCCCCTATGATGTGTTCATGCTAGTAAGGGTTCCAAGGAGAACCTTTTAGGAGGCTTAATTACACAGTTCGAGCGGATGTCGGCCTTGTGGAAACATTTCCCAGGCTTCTTCAGTGATATTGGAGAAGTGATTTGTAAAAGCACTATATGGAAAATGTACTGTGTTATGTTTTTTACCGTGTGCTGTATTTTTACTGTGGCTCCGCCCCCTTTCACAGGACAACGAATTCTTCAGGCTTTCTTCACCCTCCTGACCTGCCTCATCCATTAGCACAAGGTTATAGGTTACCAGAAGCAACAAAATCGTTCAAATACTAAAAACGTATACTATAAGTTGTGTTTTCACAAAGGTGGCTGTTTTCATGAAGCCCTAACCTCTAGTTATATATTTACAGCAAACATCGACTCTCAGTCTCTACCAGGCAAAATCAATCTGCATGGAACGGATAAGAAATTGGTTTGGAGAACCCGAAAAAGTTCCCCCCCTGCCCTCCATGTGGCGTTGGGCTATTATGTTTGTTTTTGAGTTTGAGGACAAAGCGTACAATAGAAGGCCAATCTGGAAAATGTGCAGCAAAAGGTCTTTCATAAACACTCCAGAAACATTAGAGAGATGATGTTTACTGTAAGTAGCGCACTCCCTTTTACCTGCTTCAATTTAATTTTCATTTTCCCCAGCTGGGCAGTTGTGAGGCAAAAAAAGCATCTCACTCCCTAGAACACACACACACACACACACGCACACACAATTACTCATACACACACTCTTACCACCACAGAGGGCCAGAGGCAGAAGTGGTCCACTCAGTTAGGGCTCTTAATGTAAATTCCATTTCAGAGGCTATTATCCTTGCGTATTTTCCAGACCTTTCTGTTAGCAATACAGGCAGCTGCCCCATGGCACCCCCCTCCACCCCTCCCCTCGAACCTCTTACAACCCCCCCCTCACCCTGGGGACGCTGTGAAATGCTTATTCAACAATCGCTTGCCATAAAGACGCGTAATGACATTTCAGAGGCAAAGAGGTCTGTGTGGTTTTTAATTCATATTTAATGGTCGCCAGGCTAAATAGGCTCCACTATCCTAAAAGAGAACTCTGCTTTCTCTCTCTCTCTCTCTGTCATGCTGTCAGGGATGAGGTGTGTCCATTTTTATGAACCTTACCTTTGTTTGCTGTGTCTGTGCACCTCATGTATGCTGTGTTGATACAAAAGAGCGATGGGCGCGCCGTCTGTGCGTAGAGGAGAGAGTAGCCGATGTATGTCGTACTACGACGCTAATGCTACGTTCACGCTCTCCAGCGACAAAGCAACATTTTCCATGTATGTTTGTGTTCAGCACAGAGCCACAACTTTTGGGGCAGTAGCAGGCAACAAATCCAAACGAATGCCTCTAATAATTTCTCGGACTGATCCTGTAGTCTGACGTTTCTTCATTTCCCAACTCACAGCTAAAATCCCTGCAATTAGTTCCCATTTACTGTTTGATGCACACTAACTGGAAGAAAAGCTTGGCTATACACTGTTATATATAGTAGAACATCTCGTTAAATGTTTATAGAGACGATACGAGGAAAAATAAAGCTGGGAAGGTGTTAGCATGCAGAGATAGCATGCTTTGCTAATCTGCCAATGAAGCCAGAGCACGTGGCATGTAACTCAAACGAGCAGTTCTCACACTGATTACGTAGTTATACTTCTATAAATAGCTTCGTACCAATGACAGTAGGAGTGGCTATACATGCAAACATGAGCGGCTAGTCGCCTGCTAGTGTGTGAGTAGGGTAAATGTTATAAACCTGCTTGTTTTATTGTTATTTGTTCGTAAATTTCAGCAGTGAGAAACTGAATCTGGATTATAGCAACAGGTTGAAGACGTGATGAGAGAGAGAGAGTTCCAAGTAATTCTCGTTATACTGTTTAACGCTTTTGGGAAACCCTGTCACGTGCACTAGCTAGCAAAGTACCTGCTATTGACCCGTGACCCGTTTTAAGCAACACTACTGTAAAAGTATTGAAAACACAGACCAAAAAAACCCGTCTCATCATTGTGGATAGTTGTTCTGGCTCTGTGTGTGTGTGTGTGTGCGCTAGTCTAGTGCTGTCAAATCCCTTTAAAAATGCATTTGAATTTTAATCACTTAAGAGTTTTAGTATTCAAAAGCATTCAAATATTAATGAGCTTATAATGTTATACTGCCACAGACAGAGCAAACATTAGCAGTAGAGCTACACAGTGTGTCCTAGTGGCACATCTTCCAGGATCAACGTCTCTTTGTTGAGTATGGAACAGCATACGTTCACACTGCCATGCTGAAGTGACTCAAATCTGATTTTTTCCACAATGTGACACAGATCTGGTCTTTTCAGGACTTTGAGGACACAGAAGGCCAATCTTTTCAATTTCATATGTGGTTCTAAATGTGATCTGATTCGAGATCCATCCATCCAATCATCCTAAATACAGTATCAGATTAGTGGTCATGTGACCTGAGTGAGACGCAGATGGGAGTCCATGTCCATGCTGAGCGTGTCGTCATCAGCCAGCACGCTGTTCTGTCCATTTGTGCTCCCTATCGAGATATGCTACTTAGCAGTTGTGTGTTAGGTTTAAAGTTAATGTTTTGTCGGTTTTAATACCGTGAATCGACTCACAAATATGTTGTATGTTGCTGGTGATGCAGATGACTCGTGCAGAAATGTATCACGTGTGCACGTGTGCATGTGTGACTTTTCTGAAGACAAGATCACATCGTGTTCACATTAGTTAGATACAGCTCGCTTGTAATTATGAATGTGAATCTGATCTGAGCAAAAAATCACAACTGAGCAAGGAGGCTTGTAACGTGAACGCAGCCTAAGGAATTCCTTTCACCGTTATGTTGGCTGTCCTTTGAAGATCAGGAGTTTGTGAAAAAGTGTATTCAGAGGGACAGTAGGTTTGGGACGCAGCATTGTGACTTGCACATGAGTTAAAAGAAAGTTCCTGCAAACTGCTACGACATCAGGCTTTAAGAAAACAGGTCTAGATATTACGATAACACGGCTGCGTAGAACATTCGTGCAGGCAGCAGAGTAACCAAGCACGATCGTATCAATACAAATATTGATGTCCTTCTTACATTGTTTTCTGTCTTGCACTGCAGACTGGCTCGAGGCGCTGAAATGTAAATAAATCTATCAGGGCAAGGAGCGCCGATATCACGTTACCACTCCATACAATCAAGCAGCCTTTCATGCCACCCAGGAGGGCCATTCTTGTAATGCTAGCACACTGGAGAGGCCCACAAATCATCTCGCTCTCGTTCTTCTCTCTCTCTCGCCTTCTCTTTTACTCTGCATACAAATGTCTTTCTCTCTCACTTTGCTTTGTAGTCACTTCCTCTCTCTACCTATTGCTCTCTCTCTCTTTCACCCACCCTCTAAATACCTCTCCTTCCACCTATGTGTTGCAAAAATATGAGCACCCCATAAAACCTATTTAACACAAATTGTGCGTTTTGATTCTTTTACCACAAATTCTTTTGTTTTCTTTGACCAAACATGAGTTCTTAATGGCCGTCTCAGTCTCCAGATTTCAATTATGCTGAAAACATGTGGACTGCGCAGACGACGGTGTCCACATTCACAAACCTATGACTATGAAGGAGCCTGAAATGGATGAAAAATGGAACAAGATCCTCCACAAGTGTCTCTAGTGTTGTTAGACATTACAGGAAAAGACTGCCATTGTCGGGAAAAGCCGGGGGTGCCAATAATTCTGAAACGTGCTGTTTGCAGGAAAAAAAATACACACAGATTCGTCTTATGTACGCAATCGAAATATCACTCAATGCACCTTATTCATTTTGATGAAGGGTGCCAATAATTCTGGAGAATGCTGTATCTTTATCTCTCTGTGCCTTTACATTCTTTCTTTCACACTTTAGCTTGTATTTAATCCCTCTCGCTCTCTCTCTTTCTCTGGCTCCCTCTTTCACAGTCCCTTTAAATAGCTCTCTCTACTATACAAAATTATTGGCACCCCAACGATTATGTGAAATTAATTGTACTCTTTGAATTTCTTCATCTCCACAAACTCTTTCATGGTCTGTGACTGAAAAGGATGTTATGGATAAACTCAAAATGAAGGGTGCCAACAATTCTGCAGACGACTATCTTTATCTCCTTATACTTTTGTATTATTTTTATTGCTGTTTTTCTTCTTGAATATGAAATAACTCATTTGTGATGGGGACTGTGGGGATGTGTTCTCCTCCCACCACGCGAACGCAGGAGAACGACCCAAGCCATTCCTGGAGCTGATCAATGCTCAGCTCGGCCTTTATTGATCTGTGGATGCTGATGGAGCCATACTGCGACCCGGAGCGGCGAAGTCGGCCAAAAGGGTCACGCTGTGTTTAGACAGATTTTTTAAACGGGTTACACAAATGCAGAAATGTGGAGAGGAAAAAAGAGCCTTACTCCAATTAATAGCATAATGTGCATTTGAAAAGCATTTGACAGCGCTATATTAGCAGCAGGTCAGTTGTGGGAAATTAGCAAAGCATTTACTACAGCAATTACGTTTCTGTTATTTGGCGTGCTGTTATTTGAATTATTACAAGAAATGCGACTGAAGTGGAGATCAGTGCGTGCAGTTCTAAAATTCACAACTATTTCCTCCTGATGAGGGAATAAAGTACTTTTTTTTTCTTTCTTATTTCTGATTTTTAAGCAGAAAGCAGCTTTTATGCTTCATCAGTGCAAAAGTTTGGGACAAAATGTCTGTTACAAATTTCAGGGTAAAATCGCACAGTGTGTTCTGTTACTACGCTTGTCTAAAAGCCACCAATAGGAGGATCATGATGCTAAAAGTCTCCTCACTGCGTTTGTGTTTATGTGAGCCCATTTTCTGCACTTGCTCATTCCTTGCTAATGCTGATTGATGTAGTGAGGAGGTTTTCACAGGTCTACCGTTAGAGGAGCTTCATCATATAATCCAACGTGGAGAATTATCTCACACTCTGTTATTATACATTATATAATGTGCTGTATATTATAGTCCTGTCCTCCTTAAGCTGAATTTAGTCTGAATCCCTATCTGTCTATCTGTCTATCTATCTATCGAGCTATCTATGCCTGTCTGTCATTTGACATCATTTCTTACTTGTGTCGATGTTTTATCAGTGGTATTTTATATCTTTCATATTATAGCCATTTGCTGACACGTACACTACCGGTCAAAAGTTTGGACACCCCTACTCTTTTTCATAGGTTTTTCTTTATTTTTTTTGCTTTCTACGTT
>JAQQZU010000019.1:627632-666078 GCA_030068025.1 Parauchenoglanis punctatus | reverse complement strand
ACTAAGTAAAGAGAAACAACAGTCCATCATTATCCAGTCTCTTTTAAAGTCATAATAATAAAGAAATAATTGAATTAGAAGGTGACCCCAAACTTTTGACCGGTAGTGTGTGCATTTTCTGAGGCTATAATAAATCAAGTATCATTTTTTAGACGCACTTACACATTTCAAGCTTTAAATGTTCTTATTCTGTTGTCAGCTCATTTAGCTTCTTTCTTGATGAAGTAAACTTGATGATCTGTCAATCCAACATGACTATTTCAAGCTTCAAATGTGTAACATTTGTAATGTCTAGAAGTAGGTTAATTCACATATAATTCTCTCTTGTTCTTTCGTAATAATAAATATTAACTCGATTACATGCACTCGATTATATATATTTTAATGTTTGACCAGCATCCCTGCATTAAATCCTGAAAACATCTTCTGTATATGGGATTTGCGTTTCAATGTGAATTTCTGAATTTCTAAAATTGAATTTCGGAGAGAAATGTTTGCTAGCTTACAAAGAAAGACTTGATAATCAGCTTTTCATTTTCTCTTCTGCACCACATGGAGCAAAAGGAGCCCCATTACTGGATAAAAGTCGGAGGTTTGAACAATTTGGGGTGTTTGGGAACAAAAAAGAGCGAAGAGGTATCATTTCCTAAAAAGCTGGCTCAATCCATGTCCCAGTTTCATAAAAGGAATCTATCAATATTATATTAACTATAAAGCATGGTAATGTTTCTATTTTCTTTTTTTGGAGGGGGGAGGGGGAGTTATGGGGAAAGGAAACTCATCCCATTATATCCTATGAACAATCAGCTCTTTGCAGGACGACCTTGTTTCTCATTTGATGGATGATGTTTTTATGAGTGCGCACACACACACACACACACACCATCGTCCCACCCACCACTCATGAAAGGCAGTAAATTGAACCCATACAAAAACAAGGCTGTGCTTTTAAAGGAGAGAGAACAAGTGTAGTGCGCCGTGACCCCCATCTGCGCTGCGTTCGCCGTTCCCCAGGGCGCTACGGCTTCAGAGTCGCCCAGCAAGCTGAGCACGTTCCTCGCTCCTGTCGTGATGAAAGATCTCACATTCGTCTCACATCCTGCGCATGTGGACCGCTTGTAGCAACTCGAGTTCAAATCCAAGCTGCTTCCCAAGTGTGTCCGAGATGTGGGATTCTGGAAAGCACTGTGCTGCTGATCCTGTGTGATATATTCCGTCCACGAAAATGGAGATGTGACGTTTGGGAGACAAACCGTACATCTCGGAGCTCCACGTACTTCCTACTTAGTTAACTTCTTCAAACCATCAGCTCCATGCTTCCTCCTAACTATTCAACACCTCCAAGTCTCCAGGAGTGTAAAGAAAAAATAATTACCATCAAATAATTACTTATGTAAGGAATAAAGCATCCATGTTATGCTGTTACAGGAAAATAATTAACAACCAGGTGCGGTTATGAAGTAGAGTTCCTGTTTTGTATAAATTATTTTACCTTTTTGACCCCATGAGACAATTTCTGCTTTTTCAGAGAACAGCGCAAACACGCAAAAGGTAATTCACTGAATGGGAAAAGGGCCTGGGACATAAAAGATCCACGCTGTTACCTTCGCCAGGGTTTGTTTGTAAGCAGGATTGCGCAAAACCTACGGAACTGATTTCCATGAAACTTGGTGACAGGGTGTAGCATGGGCCAAGGAAGAAGCAATAAAATTTTGTAGCTGATCCGGGTCACAGGGGGGCTCTAAGAAATGAGTTGTAGATACGGCATTTGGATTTGGAAGTCTGCGCTCAATAATGCCATACAGCTCAAAACCTCATAGATGGAAAAGTTCAATAGCAGCAAAACATAGCCAATGTAGAAATACAATGACTCCATTGAAAACATATCCAGACATATAAAGTGGTCCGTGAGATCTTCATTTGGTAAACACACACGATTGAATCCACTTTTTATTATTTACGCGGTTAGCAAGGATCATCTCGTCTGGGATTTTCTTGTTAGCCACACTGATGCCTCTGCGACTAAACAAGGGCAAGTGATGCAGATTGTTTAAGCAGTGGGCATTTCATCGGTTAATTCTTTCTTTCAGCCAAATGCTCAAGTCTTGGCAATACTCAAAACACAAACCTTTTCAAGCATGGCCCTTCATGTGTGCGTACAAAAGCTTGAGCTTTGCCTAGATTTACTTTCCCAGTATCTGAACCACTTTTTAAAACACAAGGACAAGGAGAACTTGCTGCCTCCACACAGATGAGCTCAATGCCATGCCTTCAGCCCCAGTCTCGCTGTATTGTTCACGCTCCTGAATTCAGGAGATGAGCCGTATATGTAATTGGAGTCACACATTGTTCCTTGTGCTTAGTGAATTTTGAAAGAAACAATTTTATATTCACTTACGGATCTTCATACCGCCTTGATGATCCTTTATGAGGCCAGTATGAATGGAAAGAAATAGGGTTAGATAAGAGAACCAATAAAAAACGAGTAATATATAATGGACTGAAACTTTTTTGATTTGCCTTTCCTTTAATGGGAAGAGAATTTTGGTAGGTGTTGATTAATTTTCTGTAACGGCAGCACGTCACAGCTTTATTTTCATATTAATATTAACATGTGCTTAATTTAATACCTACTTGTTCTAATAGTAACAGCTCATTCACGGGGACCTGCATACGTTTTCCATGAACAGATTAAAATAAACATGTGTAATCGCTGACATGGTGCAGTTTTCTGTAAGGAAGAAGTCTCCAGTATTGTAAAAGTCAGAGGTAATGCAGTAACTTTAAGTTTCTTCAGGACAGAAGAGGTTGTTGTATTACTTTGTGGGGTTTTTTTTTTATTAACTTGAAGAGAGAGAGGAAAAAAATAAAGACAAGTTTGGAAACAAGTGTTTATAGCTGCTATAACGTAAGTGAGAAGAGGAACTAACTTGTTTCACGCACATTAAACAACATTAAATGTAACCGTAAATGGAAAGGACGTTGATGTGGTGCTGTAGTAAAACAGGAATAAAACACGTTGCGTGGAATGCTTGTTGTAAATGTAACATAATATGAGGGTAATATGGTTGGATATCATTTATAAGAAAGTGTATAAATGCAAGCCCCGCCCCTAGGCATTATCTTAGCCTTGAAAACTTTTCATTAAATAGTTAGAATAATTCAAATTGTTCCAAGTTTGTGTTGGATAAAGAGAGCTTGTCAAATGATCACATGACACACACTTCGTATTCTCACCAGATGCCCTACCATACATCTTTAAATCTCCAGAAAATCAGAAAATAGACCAATATGCCCTCTTTATAATATAATGCCTTATTTGTTTAGTGACCCTCATCCTCTTTAATCTCTCCACATGTTTCCTTCGATGGGATCATATTAATGATGCTCAAATTTTACATTTAAATAGAAAATGAACAGATGCTTGAATGGCTTGTTATTGGCAACTCCTCCAAGGATCATGGATGGACAACGCTGTCTTTCTTGCATGTGAATAGTAAAGTGACCCTGGGTTTTGTAATGGCAGGTTCCAACTCCATCCAGTTCTCCAGTGTCCAATTTTCTTAAGGGCCTTGGACCTCTTTTATTCAAACCTATTATACTTTCCTTCAGTTCATATTGCCAATTAGAAATGTTCTTTTTAAGAGCGTAGAGCTGCTTTCTGTGAAATTAAAGTAGGCAAAGACTTTCAGTAGAAAAAAAAAAAAGATTACCCTAATCGCCTAGAATTATCCTATGAGCAGGTGACCTCATACGAGGTTTTTCATTATAGACTTTTCTTCAGTAATCTGGCCACACATTCTTCTTACCCTGTGAGTTCGGTAAGAAATTAGGAGACAGAAAGAATAATTGTAAAAGATGTATAGAACTCAGAAGGGAGATCAAATCAACGCCGCATGCCTTCTGTAGGTGCTACAGGCATGACAGCGGGATTCCATTTTTATCAAGAAAGTATTAAAAAGTACAGGTGTGTGTTTCTCGTGTTAGTTCCTGCAGTAAGGTAGCATAAAAACCAATTTTCAGTAAATCTACAGGTTGCACAGTCACCACATCATGATAGATTACAATGTAAATAAAGTGTGATTGTGTGAGAAACATGATGAGCAGGAAAGACGTGAGAGGAAAGACAGATGAACAGGGAGAAAATAAAATACATGACATGAGACAGAAAGAAGGAAGGAAGTATAAAAGGAATGAACAAGGATTTTTAAGATGAAACCTGATTTCATGTAGATTCCCCCCCCAAAAAAATATTAAAGAGGATGGAATTTGTTCAGTTTTATAAAAAAATAATAGGTATGAACACGAACCCCTTCCATAACTCTCATTCAAACTGCGTATTTGTATAAACAAGCAATTAATGTGTGTTTGGCTTTATTTATTCTTCTCATCCGTCTGTGCTGGTCAGGAGTAAGCTCGAGTATGTCGCTTCCCCAAAATGGGCGTCGCCTTTAAACTGACACTTTGATGACGCAAGTGATGACACAACGATCTATGTATGGACTCTAAAACTTGCCTACATTTCTCTCTATGGCACAGTCCATTTCCATATATGGACACAAACACATGGATCTGTGCCAATCTGAGCCACGCGTTCATTTAAATACGGACTCTTAAGACACACCTACTTTTCCATTTATGGCACATCCACTCCGAAATAATCTTATTTCCACATATAGACTCAAAGACACACCTACATTCCCATCTATGACACGTCCACTCTGAGCCACTCTTATTTTCAGGTATTGTCTCTAAGACAATCTACAGTTCCATCTCTGGTGTGCACACACTGAGTCGCTCTTATTTATATAGCTATATGGACTTAAGGACACAGCTGTATTTCCATCTGAGACACTTATTTCCAAATATGGATTCAGAAACATGCCTACATTTCCATCTGTGACATCGTATTTCCGTATATAGACTCAAAGACACACCCACATTTCTGTCACGCCCACTGTGAACCACTCTTATTTCCTTATATGGATTCATATAAGGACACATTTCCATCTAAGACACACCCACCCTGAGCTACTCTTATCTCCATATATGGCCTCAAGAACACACCCACGTTTCCGTCACTGGCACGCCCACTACGAGCCACTAGTATCTGCATATATGGATTCTAAGACAAGCCTATATTTCCCATCTAGGCCACGCCTACTACGAACCACTATTATTCCCATTTGTGATCTCTAAGACACACCCACATTTCAGGAGCGAGACCAGGAACCTTAACCTTTCTCACTTCTCATACGAATTCTCAAGTCAATTTTGAGAGAAGAATGATAAGAAAAGAAAAAAGGAGAAAAACCAGAGAACAAGTGGAGATATAAAGAGAGGGAGCTAGAGGTACAGAATGTGAGGAATAGAAGAAGGAAGGAGGAGAGAGTGAAAGAGAGAAAGATATGGAATATATGTATAAAATAAGAGGTGGAGATGAAAAGAGGAACAGAAACAAGAAAACAAGAAAAGAAAGAAAAAACGAGACAAAGCTGAGAGGAGGAGAGGTCTGTTTGTTCATTAGTCTCGCTCTAACGGTTTCTCTCACGAGCTGCTCGAGTTTCGTCTCATCTGCATGAAGGCGGCCATGTCGAGTCCCCAGCCCCGGCCCGAGAAGGCTGCTAATGAGCGAGCCTGGATTGGGTTACATTACCGAAACCCCCTGGCAGCACGAGTCTATCGATCAGGTTTACCCCAGTGAGTTTCACTATCACTGCCTGTTAGCTGCTACGAATATTACGATTTGGGTGTCGATGTTTTTTTCTCCTTCTACAGAGGAGATGCAAATGGAAAATAAGGTTTGAGAGGTGGAAAAAAAAGACTGGAAATGGAGACGGCTAAATCCTACACTCCTCTGACGTAGCGTATCGATTTAAGGAGGGTTTTTTTGTCACTAACCTACAAAAACATCTTTGATCCACCATTTATATGGGTCTTCTTTGGCTTTCCAAAAACACAATATGAGTCAAAGGTTTGAACACAAAATTTCTACACATTTTAGAATATTATTCAAACATATGGATCAGTAGTACACCAAATATAATGCTATTTAAAATCAGAGCATCTTTTTAATTACATTTTTTTTAAGTTGCATCCTTGGATTTTTTTTCCAATTCTCATTTCTTTTCTTGCACTCCACAACTTGCTGTGATTGAATGATGGAAAAAGCTTTTTTTTTTGAGTGGAGTGTATTGGGCGTTGGTGAATAACCATAATTTCCTCTGAGCAATGAAAATTACTGATTGCATTCACAGTCCTGCTGTAAGTGTAACAAAGTGTAACAGAGAAACAAAATGTAAAAGGCTGTCCTGAACATTTCATATACGGTGGGATGTGCAAGTGGGGCGTGCAAGTCGGGTGCGCAAATGGGGTGCCGTGTCCCCCCATAGTGCCAGTATGGAGTTTTAATTGGGATTAGATGTCATGAATATAAACATAATAGCCCATAGTATTGATGGGCCAAAAAATCTAGATCTACATTATAAAAATGGAAAATCTGAAAAAAAACCAAAAAAAAAACAAGTGCACTGTGATTGGATTTCATTCAATCTCATACAAATGAAGTCATAAGAAAAGATAGAAATGCTAATGATACATTCATAAACTGCTAAGTGTGTCCAAGAATTGTTATTAGAATTGTAGAATCCTTGTTTAGATGGATGACATTCCCTGCTGCTGGAACCAAAGGACAATAATAATAATAATAATAATAATAATAATAATAATAACAATTGATAGGCAATAGTATCAATTTCATAACTGCGTGCACAGAAGTGATGCACAGAATCGCATGTTCAGTGCATAGTTCAGATGGAATTCTTCAGTGTGAATAATGAAAAATTGTAATTATAAGCCCCACCCACAAACAAATCCAGAATCAGTCCCGAGTATTCGGACCAAGTGTGAAAGACTTACGGGCATAAAGCATGATAATAGATAACTTGATTAGAGGATAAACACAGTACAGGTGAACACTTAAGGGTAATCAACCTGTGACAGGACTGGGGTGGAGACAGGACTAGAGCCAAAACAAGGGCACATGGCAAAACAAACCAAAGCACATGGATAACAAAGAACAAGTTGAACCATGCAGCTGACTGAGAGGTGAATTCATGACAAATCTGAAAGACTATTGAGTTCTGGGGCTAATTTGCAGAAAAAAGCACTAAAACCATAACGTTTCTCACACCTCAGTTACCCAGCAGAGCTCTTACCCATTAGTGAAGTGAGCGTCCAGCAGCGGCATGACCTGCGCAGGAGCGCTTATTAAACACCGCAGCAGTAAAAGCCCTGTACTTGTTGCAGAAGAGCTCTTACACTAGTCCTGACTTCTATGGCAGGACATTAACCCGACAGGCTTTATACCGAGCAGGGTTTTAATGTCGAGCAGACGCAACCCCTCCGGCCACGAAGCTCATTCTGTTTTCCATAACATGCCGCTTATCAGACTACGAGATCTGGGAACGTAGTGCAAAACAATGGGGCAGTCAAGATGTCTGAATGGCTGACTCAGCACTTTAGGACATCATTAGTGTGGCTTGAAATCATCAGGAGCATCGAGCTGTGTGGTGAAGAGCAACACGCCGAACCGTCTTTTTAATTCTTTTATGCCAATAAATTCATATGAAATGCTTTGACTCTTAATCCCGCCTCCTGCACCTGACATTAATCATTTATAACTTTTATAAAAGTGGGTTGTACGTGATCTTACAAACTTTTACTCTAGAACCCTTTCCGGTTCCTTCTGTGGGAACCATTAAAGGTTCTATGTAAAGCACTACAACATATCATTTTCAAGTAAATCCCCCCCCCCCCCCCTTTTTTTTTCCCACATAACAGGTGTCCTTGTGGGTTCTGTGTCTATCCCTCTGAGGGAATCCTGAAAGGTTTTATGTAAAACAAAATTATTTGCTCTCAGCAAGGGTTTCATGTAGAACCTTTATTGTAGAAGCTAAAAACCCTTATAGAACCCCGGATTAATTATTGCTCAAAAGTGTCAGGTGTTTAACATTTAGCTCTTGGTACACTTTTCTTCAAGTGTTTGTTAAGGATTATTACATGATTAAGACTTTCTGCTTCCTCAGCAGTCTGGATTCCACTCTACTACAGAACCTGTAAGGGTTCCCCTAGAGACACTGAACTCTTTAGGGTTTTAAAAGAGACTTTCAGAAAGTGTTTTATTATTGCTTTTCATTCTGTTTCATTACCTCTGCCAAGGAGGTTATGTTTTCACTGACGTTTGTTTGATTCTCTGCCTCTAAGCAGCATTGTGCAAAATTTCACAACCTGAGTTCCATGAACCATCCAATAGATGGCAGTAAAGTTCAATAGTAACATAGCCAATGTAGAAATATGATGACTCCACTGGAATATATCTAAATATATATTTCGTATATATACTTATATTTGTAAATATATAAAACATTGTTGCAGTTTCAGATTTGCATATCACAGAGTCGACTATTGTCCTTGGCAGAGGTCTGTACCCTCTGAGTGCCCTAGTGTGGATGTAGTATAAAGTATACATTGTGACAAAACATCGGTATTTGTACTAGCAGAAGTACACTTTACTAATAGAATAGTTATTCAAGTATTTTTTTTAAAGTATCACTGGATAATTAGTGGTTACTGGTTTATCCATTCTTAGGCTTCCTCATGAGCGACAATGAACCTTTTTCTTCAGTTTGTCTATCTGTGAGAAATCTTTAAATGTTTTTCTACCAGAACTTTCCCTTTCCGATAGAATCTCGGGTAGAACCATTTTAGGAAGCCAAGAACCCGGAAATATCAAAGGAATGTGTAACTTGCAACAACTGAACATTTACAAGTATTAACACGGCTTCATGGGATTCTCAGTTCCATTCAAACTCTTCGTGCGTGATTCAAAATTTCAGAATTCTGAAGACATAAAGAATGCTTCGTCCATATGTACTTTTGCGAGCAGAAAAAACAGTGAATGCGTCTTCATTATCCAACAAACCGCTGAAGATTTGTTCTAAGAATTCTCGTTAGAATTCTCTAAAATTCACAAGGTGCCAATTTGCCGTGAGATTCCGATCGAATCCAGACTGGAATTGTTTTGGGAATCCTGTAGGAATTTTCATCTCTCACATAACTCTCAAGGGTCTGTAATGAAACTGCATGAACATTTAATAAAAAGATGATAAAGATAAACAAGATCAGGATTGTCGTCAGGAATGTGTGCGCTGAAGGAAGTGGAGTGTTTGTGTGAAATGAAAAAACCTCCTTCACTGCTTTTCCTAATGAAAGAGAGTCCGTGACACAGGGGGAAAGTGATTAAGCATCTTCTACTCCGTCAATCACGATCAAGCCTGGAGATGCACACCGGGCTCTTTTGTGGAGTGGAGTGGAGTGGAGTACTTTTGTAATTAGCATTTCTGAATAGTGGGTTGATTCGGCGCACTAATGAGCCGAATGCACCTTTCTGAGATCGCCATGGCAGTGCAGGGCATGTTTTTGATGTTGTCATGTTTACTCCTTCTGGGGAGCAATTTGTATAAAGAACACATAGCTACATATGCTTCATATTTTCCAAATTCTCAGAAAATGAGTCACGATCATTTGTTTGTTAGCTAGTAATAAGATATTGCTGAAAAAATACTACCAACAATAAGAGTGTGGGCCCAGACTGAAATGCAGTCTTTGGTCTGTATTCATATTCGGTATGGTACTGAGAGAAGGAACGTGGTGAGGAAGAATAAAGAGCGCCAGAGGAGAAGAGAAAGCATGAAGATGTGAAAGCTGACAAATATCTACTTAAAAAAACAGACATGTTGCTGTAATGCTGTTAGCGGGGAAAATGGATGCTTTTTCTTCCATTGCACGAAAAGGAAAGTGTCTTTAATGCATCAACACTGAAGCTGTAATTTTAGGAAATACTATAAGTAACTAATATAACACATTGTCATGCATTTATAGGACTCTAACGAAGAGCCGGTGTCTGGTATAATAAAGTTACTGTTACAGTGAGCTTGATTATTTTCCTCGACAGCATTTCCCAAAGGGTTTTCTTGCTCTTGTAGAACAGCTCAACTATTTTTTATTAAATAAATAACATCGCATTGTACACTTTAACCGTTTAAATGTTGTGGAACATTTACGAAACAAATGACTTCCTGTTAGCATTAATGCGCTCACTCCAATATGACAAGAATTCTCTAAACGTGTTGTTAATTTTCACATAAAAACACATGCAAGCATTGATATGGCGACGTTTTCTGTAAGCCGAAATGTGTTTATTTAACATTTATCATGGGAGTCAGCCGTGTCAGCGGTAAAGCGGTGAGTGACATGACAAACTGATTTTTTTTTTATTATTAACTTTAAGAGAAAAAAAAGCGAGTCTCGTGAGGAAATGTAGCTGCTATGAAGTGAAAAACTTCACAAAAGAACTTCAAAGAAACCACAAAGAAAAAGGGCATCATTTTCAAACTTGGTTGCTTCAGAAGCTAAAAGTTTTCATTGGTTTACTTTTAGTTATTAAATCAATAATGCAATGCCAAATTGAAATTTGAACACATTTTTCTTTGGAAACATGACACATGGCATAGTTGGGAGGGTTGAACTTTGGTTTTATATGTTATATTTTGATTGGTCAGGGAAAGTGACTGTTTCAAAACAAATTCAATTCGTATTTTGAAAAAAGAAGGAAAAAAACTACAGACTCTGGTTTATGTCGCAAAATCATAACATCCTCAAAGTCACATCGATATAATCATGAACGATACTATATCACCCACTGTTTGCTTAATTAGAATATCCTTTAACCATCTCTCAAGACTTCCAATGGTAAACAAGCAAAGGAAATTATTATAGCAGTTTACGGAGAAACGATTGAGAAGACATACGAGACTGAATAATATGTGCAATATTTCTGAAAATCTCCAGGTTCATTCACATCTCTCACAGAGTGATACATCTCATCACATAATGAGCTGAAATGCTTGAAAAGAGAAGCATTAAAAACAATAAAAAGAAATCTCCACATCTGAAGAATTGCCAGTCTGTACTTATAATAAATAACTGCAAGGTTTTAATTTTAAAAAAGGATGCCTCTTGCCATTTATTTCTCAACCAGCCAGGGAAGGTCTGGGGGAAAAAAAAGAAATAAATCAATGGCTGACTGAAGTGGAGTATAAAAAGGTAAACAACTTGGCAATAATAATTCTGCAAGGAGCCAAATGTGTGAAATGGGCTTAAAAGCTTTTTTGGTGGGCTCCTGCTTTGAAGGTGCTGAAAAGATCTTTTCAGACTCTACAGACAGTATTTTAGGACAATAGCTCTGAACGCCACCGTAGATGGATTTGCCCTTCGTGTGTGTGTGTGTGTGTGTGTTTTTGGGACAGAACACAAGGAAGAACCAACACTGTGCCCTGATTGAAGCCGAAAAAAGGGCAATTCAGCTTCAGTAATTGCGGTTGACGCACTATGACCTCACTCTCATGTGTAGGACCAGCGAGAGACGGGGGTTGGGCTCGATGTTTATTCCTAGAAGAGATTCTGAAAAGTCTGTGTCTTGGGAAGCCCAAGGACAAGAGGCCCATGCATGTTAGGTTTAAGTGTGCAGTTTTATTATTGCAAAGAAACAAACCAGCACCAAAACATGGTCCAGTGACATCTTCCTCAGTGTGTGAAAAACTGGAGGTGCTTCATGAACCTGGTGAGGCTTTAATTTCTGCTAAACGCATTTTGGAGTATTTTCGTATGTTTCATGTTTCGGCCTTGGATGTTTGAACATCTCCTAGAGATAAATCCAAGCAGGAACTCTTGGTCTTGGTTCCCCCCTCTGTCCTTCACTTCCTCCCAGTTCCTCCCTCCAACAGGTGGTGGCCTTGCTCTCGATCCCGTGCACCTGCAGCACCCGTCGTTCTTCTGGCCAGCTTCCACTCATGTCCAGGAGGTGTCTGATGACCACAGGATTCTGTCTCTCTGTTTCCCTCCACCCCGCCACCTCTTCTCTCCCCTCTCCCCTTTCACACCCAGCCAGCTAATGGACTGCCTTGCCCCTCCCCTGCAATCCCTCTCTCCATCTCTGACTCTGAAGCAGCGAGGGGAGAAGAGGAGAGACGAGAGGCGAGGAAAAGGAGAGGAGGCAGCAGCCCACTGTTCCCCTGGGCCATTGCCTCACTGCTGCTCCAGTGACTCGATAACTACCTCTCAACCAAGAGATCCCGTTGTCCAGATCGCTGGTGAAGAGAGCCGAGGGCAGGTTACGCTCACCATGGCTGGCAGGGCCGTGTGCCAGGTGGTCTTGGCTCTGTCCCTGATGTTCAGCCTGGCAGCAGGAGCTTGGGCCGGCTGCCCCGGGGCCTGTCGCTGTTCCTTCGCCATGCTCCAGTGCTTGGAAGCGGACGGCATCACCAGCATCCCGGTGCTGGCACAGCAGGAGAGTGAGAACGTCACGGAAATGTGAGTCAGGTTTTGGAGATAAAGTATGTTATTGTCAGGTCTAGGGTTCTTGGTATGTTTGTGGCACAAGGCTCAACGTGTTTCCTTCTTTTCGTGTAAGAATTGCATGGTGAAAATATAAAGACGTGTCCAATCAAGGTGCATGCATTTCCATTTTCAAGTGCACCACTGCATCCTAGGCATTCGTTTTCCTTGAATTGTAAAGTTGTTACAGATCCGCTCATTAACCCGTGGGCCTTTACGATCATTATTATATTGCATGCATGAGTCTTTCATGAACAGTTGCATGCAGCTGAGAAAGTTAGTTACCCAGAGTTCCAATTCATTAGAAACTGGAAGAAAACAGAACCAGTCTGAGAGACATGACTAACCTTAACCTTAGCTCTCTAGTGCTAGTTTGTGTTTGCTAACCTTGTGCACAGATAACTGCATTCTTGTAGAACTACCTCCCAAATATGCCCTTACAAATGCTTAGATTGGATTTGAAGTGTTTCTCGCATGATTTGGATCTGTGATGCATCCTCTGGTTCTTGGTGTCATTGCACTGAGGTTTGTGTAAACATCCCAGAGAGATTGCTTCCTTAACAGGGAAAAAAACTTTTACTGGAATACTTTAAGGAGTGTAAATTCAGTGCATTTCCTGTCTCAGTCATTAAGAGCCTTGGCATTGCTGTTCTCGCTGTTTGTGTCTAAGTGTCACTCTGGACTGATTCTCTCAAATAACAAGCTGCCAATTTAAACACGGATAAGAGAACTTTGGCGACATCCTCAGACTTCAATAATGCAACACATATAATTGAATACAATAATGTAACTACAGTGTCAAGAAGGTGTAAAGGAGTTCTATCATATCTAGCACACAGAGCCAATCAAAGAGCTAACTATTTCCTGTTCTCCAAACACTCTCTTTATGATTTCTCTGAATTTTTTTCTTTTTTGGACTACTACAGATAACTACTCAGGTTTTCCACAATCAACAATACAGTATTTCCTCCAGCTGTTCACTCTTTTGTGACATGTTTATATATGGAACACTTGTACTCACGAAACAAAAACCATTTCCTATATTAGTAAAATGCAGGGACATAACTTTTGCAGAAGAGAAACATTACCTCACTACCATCAACAAGGAGCCATTACCTCCGAAGCAGCAGCAGAAATTCATCATGCATCATGTTATAAATTCAATTCTGCGAATTGCCGACAAATGCTGAGAACAATAGATGAAATATTACCCACTTGGCTCAATCAAATAAGCGAGGGTGGTTCGAGATCCTCGTCCCACCTCCCCTGTAATTACGTTACGAGCCCTATGGCTCAATCAGACACAAATAAATATGTGCTGGTGCTCTGGACCGTGGTGTATCGTAGTGGACTGAGACAGAAACACTTTTAGGATTATTATTGTTGTGTTTATGAATTTAAAGAAGAATAATTTTGCAATTTCACAACATCATCTAATAGAATCACCTCATTTTTTTCTTCACAAGAAATTACAAGTTGAGCCTGATATTTATTATAACGGTTATCCAGGCCATATTAGTCTTATTCATCATTTCTAAAGTTATATCTGTGCAAATCATTTCGAATAAAGTTGCAAACAGGCGTCTGGAAAGATGCATAAAAGATTCCCTTAATTGAAAATACGATAGGACACCCGAGCGTGCACCGGGACATCATTCAATACCCTGACTGTTTTCCTGCCATTTGCACTGCTGTAGACTAGATTTATTTTTTGAAATTAGTTTTGTGGTTGTACATACTCTAGTCTGGTTCGACTATCAGTTTAGAGTGTACTCTAAAATGTATTGAGTGACACACTATCCTCTAACCTTTACATAGCAGGAAAAAAAGAAGCAGAGCTAAAATTTGGATTCAAAACTGTTCCCAGATACACAGTTAAGCAAAAGTCATTAGTTACCTATTAATAGTTCTAGAAGTCTCTGAGAAGCAATTTCACCAAACTTTAAGGTAATGACACCATTCTGACCTGCAGCCGATCTCTGTTTAGATGTGACGAGACATTATAGGAAAACAATCAACAATGGGATGGCGTAATAAAGTTACTCTTAACACCCTGAAGTTGGTAATTTTCCTATAACAGTACATCACACAGAGTTTTGCCAAAGATCACAATTTTTTCTTTATTAGAGAACCATGGTACACTTTTTTTTGTCGCAAGGTAGTTCCTGTTCTCACTTATGTTATAGCAGCTATAAACAGTCATTCCCTCACCAGCCTCGCTTTTTTCTCTGTTTTATAGATAATAAGACAAAAAGAAGGCAGCTTGCCATGTCATTCAGAAACCGTCAAAAGTTACAGCTTTACTTTTTGTCCATTTATAGTTACATTTAACAGTTTGATCCAGGCACGGAAGAAGCGATCGCTAATAAGTTAACACGAAAAAGACGTTCGCTCGTCATGTTACCGAGCATCTGCAGACCGTAAACCTCTCCTTCTGCGTCGGAAAATTTTAAGTTACAGCTGACACCGGAGACTCCTTCCCTAATTGTTGAATAAACGTCTCTTATGTCTCCTACGTTTGTGATGGAAAGATTTATACACATTTTAATCATTCGAGTCTCTGAATGACTTGTTACGATAGAGCTGCTGCTAGAAAATACCTCCCGACCGATCAGAATCCGGAATTCAGCAGCGCTGTGGTGTAAGAAAAGAAAAAATAACAGATGATCTTTTCATACCATCTTTTCATCATGTATCAACTTGTACAGCTACATCGAGAACCAGCCGAACCTGGAGCAGGTCACAGATTTGGACTTCATTAACTACAGAGAGCTGAAGAACCTGTGAGTATTTAAAGGATCGTGCAAGATTTGCACACTTTAGCATGATAACACGTCTTTTATTGTCTGGGCTTTAGAAGGACATTATGATCAGAATTTAAAATAAAGGAGAAAATGACAAAAAATGACAAAATCTTGAGAAATTCTTGAGAAAATGGCAAGACTCCAAATGTGACTAAAACTGTTTCCTGGTTGTTTGGTTCATTGGGTCCTGAAACGATTAGCCTGACTTATGAGATTAGAACTAATCAGCCATGATGTATGTCTTTGTCTAAAGATATGATCAGTCGACTGGCTGTCGGACCACCCTTCACTTTGTGTGTGTTTGTGTGTGTGTGTGTGTGTGTGTGTGTTTTTCCTTCCAGCACAGTTACAGACTGCGGCTTGTTCCTCATCTCCAATAAATCCTTCCAATACAACTTCAAGCTGCAATATGTGTAAGTCTATTTTATTTTTTTTCCCTCTGCAATCTCCTGTTGTGTCCTTGTTTGTAAGTGTCAGTCACCGCTAGGCGCTGCTTTTTGACAGAACTGATGATTGTCGGATCAGGTGACAAAACCACAAAGGCGTTATCAGAACCGCTCGTGTAGGAGCCATAACTATAACTCGAGATATAAAAGAATCCACACCGCACGTGTAGGGAAAATGAGGAATAATGACTGAAGGGGAAGGGGTTTAGAAGAATTCTTAAATCAAGTTCACACCAACAAGGATTAAACCACTCATGGATTTATCGAGCTAGCTTTTTATGTTGTAACACTCTGTAAATTATAACACCTTTTTAAAAATCTTTATTGGGGATTATTTCTCACTTTCAACATCATTCAGTCAAATAATGTAAAACAACAATAGAAATCAAGGTCATATATATTAAAATATTAGCATGACACTTTGGGATGAGCTGTTAGAGGAAAATAATCAAGGACAGTTGCTACCCTGAGTTCATTTTCCTATAACAGCAAATCCTGTGGTGTTTTATTTCTTCTTATACCATAGCTCATTTTCAGCAATTGCAATTTCCTATTAATTAAACGTCATACTTTTATCCATTTATAGCTACTCAAACATCCACAAAACAAGTTCTGGTGAAACTACCTTATGAAACCAACTGACATTATAGCAGCGATAAACAGTCTTCCCTCCCCAGCCTCTGTTTTTTTTCTCTCTTGAGGTTAATATCGCTCCTTTCCATCTTTACCTGTACGTGTTTGTTGCAAAGTGCTGACACTGGAGACTCCTTCCTTAAATAAACATCTCCTTACAGAAAACATTAACATACCAAAGATTACACGCATTTTAGAATCCGTTTTCATGCAGCGTCCACCGTACAAACCCCAGTGCGAGAGCTGCTACTATAGAAATGATAACCTATTAGAATGAGCGCATGTTAAAGAATCAGAATTTACATTTAAT
Organism: Parauchenoglanis punctatus; assembly: GCA_030068025.1. Lineage (NCBI taxonomy): Eukaryota > Metazoa > Chordata > Actinopteri > Siluriformes > Auchenoglanididae > Parauchenoglanis > Parauchenoglanis punctatus. The sequence goes on along the minus strand of JAQQZU010000019.1, from coordinate 649,429 downwards.
TTTACAGTTCAGGGGTCAGTCTGCCGTTACACGTGTAATCAGAGGCAGCTTCGTGTCATCCGTGACCCTTATCACCACCATCTTGTAGTCTTTCCGTCGCTGCCTGTGCGACATGCTTGGTGTTGTAGATGGGGGCGATAGCGGTCAAGGAGGAGGCGCTGGCGTGGGATTTGGGGAGCTGGTGGCGAGTGCAGGGATGAGGAGGAGGGGGACGAAATCTGATCTGACATCCAGCAGTCACCTTTTACTCGCTCACTTTGGCGTCTTATTGACAGCTGATGCATAATAAATACACTCCACTAAGGGTCCATTATGACTCAATCAATATTTCACAGAGCGATGTGTAGTGGGAGCAGATGTGTCTCTAAGATCAGAGGCGAGACAGTGAGGAGAGAGTGAGAGTGAGGGAGAGATACGGGGTGCTCAAGGCTAAAGAGCTTGAGAATACAATATACAGCTGACTAACAGTGCAGGAATATGTGCGCTGTTTTATTCATCCGAGCTACCGGAATTCTCGCTGTGTTAATAATCACGTCTCGAACCAATGACAAATGCGCTTTCCTCCAGGACTAGGTGGCAGCTGCTATCCCCGCCCCCCTCCTGCCCCTCCCCATGGCAATGCAGAGGAATCGAGCTGGTAATAGATAGGCCCTGATGGCTCACCCATCTGACATGAACTTTTGAGGATGGGGAAAACAAATATTTGAACCCCTGCTGGCCCCCATTAGTCCTGCCACAGAGAATCTGTATCCCTTAAGTGTCCTGCATCCCGAGAGCCACCACTTGCTGTCACTTTGGTCTTTGTTTTCATCTGACAAGCCTCTGGCATCCTCTGTGAAGCAAATCAAAAGGGAAAGGCCATTTTTAAAGTCATAATTAGCAGCAAGCGCAAATACAAGGCTGCTTTTACACTTGTTCCTTTGTCAACAAAAAGGGAAGTAAATGGTTACAGTGGAGCTGTCAAAGTTGAAAAATGTTAAAAACCTTTTTTTACGAAGCACACTTATAGGGGAAGTGAGAAAAACAAACATAGAGCACAAAGTGCTGGTGATAAAGGAGCCGTGCTAGTGACCGAACACTGAACTAATATAACAATGTCTTGACTTTTGATCTTCCTTATTTTCATAATTTGGTCTTGACCAATTCCCACCATCTAGCCAGCTTTGTCAAACCAAGCGCCTCGTTTCAAACTGCGGATCACAGGGTGGTGTAATACACTCAGAGGAAAGCGCTATCCCCCCTCTTCTGCATACATGAGCTCACAGAGCCCCATGATTGGCTAGCATCATTGTGATTGGCAGGGGAGCAAAAGCATGCCCCTCCCACCTTGAGAGCACGGCCAATTTTTCCTCTCTTTGCATAGTCATGATTCAAACTCACGAACTCAGATTTTCTGAGAAGGTTAACGCTTTTCTGTTGGGCCACTCGGGAAAGTAGCCACTAAAGCTACAGCAAACAAACCTCTGTACGCCAATGTTTATTTCATCTACATTACTGACAACGATATTAATCATTCTAATCAGGACAGCTAGCTAGAGTAGTTAGTTGTTACTAGCTAGCACTGGGAAGAGTGTTACAGCAGTGAACAGCAATTTTTCTGCAGATACCCTGACACTGCATGCTTTTCATAATGTCATAAAGCTAATTAGTGGTGCAGTAGTGAACGTGGGGAGTTGTTATTATATGCAGTTGTAGGGGGTTTTGGCTTCTCTGTACTTGCCAAGTCACACTGTTTAACCAGGATGCATGACCATGCTACTGAGAAACGCCTGATATCAATTACTCACCTCTGTATTTAATTAGAACTGTGACGTACCTCTGTCTTACGTCATATCTTGGATTTCCATCACGTCTGGTGAATCACAATAACCGTAACACTGTCTAAGATTAGAATTAGTCAGTTTCCTTCTGCACAGCAATTAAGTTCATCATAAAATGAAAGCTGATAAAATACAATCTTTTCTGCTCCATTTTGTCACCCAGCCTTACAATCACAACTTGACTGAACTGTGGGTGTAATTCAACAGCTCAAGGGGCGGAGCTAAAACTACAAGATGCAGTAAAGTTGTCGAATCTTTGTAGCGTGATTCGAGACACGGGGTGTATTTTAAAACAAAGAATGAAGTTTAAGAATGAAATTGCAACTCTGAAGAGAACATTTAATGCTTTGACAGCTCAAATATTTACTCTGGTGCCTCGTTCTTTTTCTCCGATTGATGTCAAACAGGAACCTGGCCTCAAACTCGCTCATGCAAATCGGCTGGAGGGTCTTCCACTCGCTTCCTCTGCTGAACCTGTGAGTGCGAACCTAAACCTTTTCCGAGAGTTTTTCAATGGTTCTTTAGGTATTTGAGAGTCTTCTAGAAAACGTTAGAAGCTTTTTGGAAGGAGAGATTTGACCATTTGTTTTATGTCTAAAACACAGTCTTCAGATTTCCTTTAATGGCTTTGTTATTTACTCAAAACAAACAAACAAAAAGCTAAATGCTACTGAAGTTTGCTACACGTCATGTTGGAGACTCAGCAAACATCTACCAGTGAATGGAGAAGATGAAATGCTCTTGGATCTGCCTTTTTACCCAGTTAAAGCAAGAATAAATCACTCTTCACGTCCTCAGGGTTCTGAGGGATAACCCTCTTGTTTGCTCGTGTGAACTGTACTGGCTACAGCAGTGGCAAAAGACGAAGCGAGCCGACATCGACAGCCAGCAGAGCTGCTTGTACAACGGCAGCAGCATTCTGCTCGACAGCTTCGTGATGGAGAACTGCAGTAAGTGCACATGTTAGGAGGAAAACTAGGATTTATGTCTTGATTTATGATGTCTCCAACACCAGTCCCCTGTTGCTCAGGTGTTCCCGAGGTGTCCATCAGCCCTCCAGTACTCACCATTAAGGAGGGTGGAAACCTGACGTTTGAGTGCCAGGTCACCGGCGTTCCACTGCCTAGTATTAGATGGAGGACGGAGCACCTTAATTCCAGTTTTATTCTGCAGGTACGGTGTAATGTCATGGTGAAGGTTTACAGTCATCAATGGCTTTCGCCACTTTTTTAATAAATAAAAAATATTCATTGCCAAATTGCTGTTGGATAAAAAGAATCTATTTATAGTTACATGTAATGTTGGGGAACGTTCATGAAACAGGGAAGGTAATGGTTCCCCTCGCCATTCTCTTTTTTTCCCTCTCTTGGGGTTTATAAGACAAAAAAGTAGCTGGTCATGTTACCGTGATTATGAATTTAGAGTCCATAATCAGTGTATATTCATGATTTTGCTGTCTGTTAACTGCCATTATAAGTGTGTGTGCATGTGTGTGTGTGTGTGTGTGTGTAGCGTGGCATCTGGGGCTCCACTTTAGAGCTGGTGCTTCACCTGTTAAATGTGTCATATGTGGACAACCTGCACAATCTGACCTGCGAGGCAGAGAACGATGCGGGCCCGGGAGAGGCCATGGTACAGCTGAACATTGAGTGTAAGTCCATTACTGTATCAAATCCCTGAAATCTGCATTGCATGAACAACTGAATCAAGTTTATTTGCTAGGTACTGCACATTAAATTGACCTCTTGGGAAGGTCACAGTGCTCTAGTTTTTGACTTTAGCCTTCATACTGTATACATCAGCCTTTTAACAAGTGTTAATCTTCCTCAAGTCTCGTTCACAACTCCATACGACGTGCCTTCCATTTTGTCGGGTGACCAACAATTTATAAAAAGTTGCTGCTTGAAAGACACAAGCCAACATTGCATTGATGTGCTCACCCTTCGAGATGTTTAGCTACATAGCATTATTATTGCAAATCATCAGTATTAAGCGTAATAGATTTCTACAAACAAAGGCAAAGTGTCTATGACGTACCGAACCAGTTTGGTTTTAAGATATATTGGATGGACAGGGAAAGGAGGATTTCGAGAAAGGATAAAGGATAAAGTGCGCACCACAGTGACTTTGTTTCCCACGTAAAGACTGAGAAAAAGAAGTGTCTCGTTTTTCAATACCCAACTTGTTTAAGGTTTTGTGTGGCTTCTGAGATGTAAATTTTGCACTCTGGATGACTTTTTTCTCTGGATAGATAGTAGTCTAAAGCATAAGTGTGATAGCCTCCAGACTTCATTTTGTTTGAGGTTATATCGATATTAATGTCGTCCTGCAACACCGAAACTTCTGGTCATGATCCTCTGCCGAACACGAGCGTGTGAAACCAATAGCGGAGGATTTAATCACAACTTGTGAATATGTGAATACAAACAGGATGCATGACGTACATCCTTATCGAAGCAATGAACAGAGTTAAGCGTTAATAATAACTTAATAATGTTTACAGTGAAACGGATCGTTATCGCCTCCTGTTTGGAAAGAAGGACAAACAAAAGTGCTTGACTTCAGACAGCTGTATGAGCGTCATGGGAGTGATAATGACTGTCAGGGAAATGGGATGATAACTGTCGTCAGATCTTATTTGTTCTCTGCTAATGGCCTTCTCTCACCCAGCCCCCTCATAGTCCGGAAACATAATTGTGAGGACTGATTGGCAGGCAGTAAGCATGCTAGCTGCTAATCCATCAGAAGAGTCTCATTAACAGCCTCAGCTTAATTGCTCCCTAAAACCCAAGTCGGAGTCGTCTCGTACTGCCCAGCAGAGTCATACAGCTCCTTTCAGCAGCACCAGGTGAACCGGTTCCACCTTAACCAGGGACTGATGAGCGCTGATATTCATGTCCTTTAGCGCCGTGCTTACCCGAGTTCACAGACTCATACGAGGACCGAGGAATCAGGAGTGATCTTCTGCTGTATGACACAAATGGCTGTGTTTCTTCCTCGCAAAGCACTTTTAGGTCAGCAGGGTCACAGGTTAAGAGCAGAGAGATGTTACAGACGAGCGAGCAGGCCGCGTGCATCAGCAGGTTCCTTGCTGATACAAGAAACATTTCCGGCATCTTACATCTGCTCAGCGTCCAGGTGCTTCTTGCGGTTAGTTTCCCTAAAAACAGGCTGGGATTTATTATTCATGACAGGTCAGCAGGTTTAGAGTGAAGTGGAGGGTATTGATTCATGGGGAAATTATGACACAGCTTCTGAGAAAGCGGGGGGATGCTAACGTTCCCGAATTAGCCTCTTTATGTTTGGTTATTACAGAATTAGCTGAAAATTGTGGTTATATTGAAAAACGACATGGATTTTACTGACCTGAGTGACGTCTGTGATAAGACTGTCAGTGATTCAACATTTCTGCGTGGTTTAAAAGATAACAATTATAATTACGTAACATCTAGTTCACTTATTAAAATTGCTCGTGAGTCTTTCTTAATATATTAACATGAATTTGGATTACTTGTTAACATATTAGGACACCTTCTGACCAATCAGAATCCAGAATTCAACAGCACTGTGCCAGAATTAGCATTAATTAAAGAATTAAATGAATATTGTAGAGATATGCAGGACTTCTCAATTCCACTTCCTTCCAAAGATCTAAGTTTTGCTGTTTTAATAGTTTTATGATTTAGTGTTGATTAAATGAATGCTTTATTATAAAAGTTTTATACCTTATTATTAATGCAAGGTAGAAAAACATATTTTAAACATCACACAATAACGGTTCGTTAAATGATCGTTCATTGAACATTAGGGATAGGTAGCGAAATATCTATTCTTTGATTAAAATAGTTTTTTTTTACCTGAGTTTAACCTTATATTTTATTATCGTTGAAACATGTAAAATGAATTCTATAGGAGTTTTTGTTTATTAATTACTTATAATTGGTTTATTATTCTTATGTTGTAATTTCTCTTTAATTGATCATTAAGTATTAATTAGTAAATGATTAATTGTTTTAATAACATAGTTGTTAAACAGTAAACATACTTTATTATTAATACAATGTTCAAAATGCAGTACTTATGCATATATTGATCATTAAGCTTCAATTAGTAAACGTTTGGTTTTCTTTGGTGTTTTAATATCTTACTATAAATAAAACAGAACATGTATTTAAAAGCTTATACAACAATTTCCCATTAATTACCCATTAATTACTAATAAATTACCCATTATTTACCCATTAATTATCCATTAATTACTAATAAAGTACCCATTAATTACCCATTAATTACTAATAAATTACCCATTAATTATCCATTAATTATCCATTAATTACCCATTAGATACCCATTAATTACCCGTTAATTGCCCATTCATTACTCATGAATTACCCATTAATTACTCATTGCTTATTCATTAAGCGAATTATTACTTGCCTATAACAGTTGTATTAGCGCGTGTTAAAGGAAAGCGCTGCGTCTCCGTCTCTCCTCCAGTCCCGGTGAGGATCCTGTTCCTGAAGCCGCCGGAGCCGCAGCATCACTGGTGTTTCCCCTTCGCCGTAGACGGCAATCCAGCGCCGAGCATCAGGTGGCTGTATAACAGCACGCCGCTGGTGGAGACCTGGTACACCTACACGCAGCTCATCCCGGACTTGGACGACGGCTCCGTCCAACACGGCTGCCTCTTCCTCAACAAACCCACTCACCTCAACAACGGCTACTACACGCTGATCGTGGAAAACACGCTGGGCCGAGACGAGGCCACGGCCAGCGGCAAGTTCATGGACAACCCGTTTGACCCCTTCGACCCTGAAGGCATAATCCTTGGTGAGAACATGAGAAGCTTGTTATAGGAGATAAATGTGCTAAAGCCTTTTCTTGGGCGGCTTATACTATATAATCTATATAATCTAACCTTATGAATCGGTCTCAATTTCTCAAAACATTCCCATTTTTACATGCAAAGACTTAAATGTAAAGAATTTGGTAAATCCATTATTGGTGGTTGATGCTTGGTGGTTAGTGATTCATGGTCTCATATTAAATAAACTCAATCTTATAATTATAGTTGAGGATGATGACGTTAACTTTTAGCCACAAAGCCCAGGCGCTAAATCAGCCAGCTAGCTAAACCTAGCTAATATTAGTAAAAAAAACAAAATCACATTATTGTAATAAAATCAGAGTTGTTGTTATGGTAACATTGGGTTTTGCCCGATTTGGGTGCTGTTAGATAAATAACTGAGATTATTGAGAATGTTTTCCTGAGTTTTAAAAACATATTACATGATTTAGAATTCAACAAGTCTTTTTACATAGTTTCTTATTTGTTTTTAGCAATGTTCAAGCTTCAGCCCCTGCTGTAGAAAAGTGGACCTTTCTTATGTTGGACTGCATTCGTGAGCGTGTTTGTAAAGGGAAACAGTAACCTTTTTGTTTTCGTAACGAACAGAAATTACAGTAATCAATGCAGACCTAATCAGCTAAAGCACTAATCCTTGAGAACGGCGCCTGGGAATATGAAAATGACATTTTAAACCTGTCAGATCTCTTGAATTATGGTGTAATTATATGAAAAGCACAAAGAATGATCATTTCTGTGTTTTCTTCTCTCATGCCAGTGCTAACCAGTGACCCATGTAAGTCCTCTAAAACCTCATTCCTGATTTCAATCCATTATATTTGAATCTTTTGTGTTAGATTATAAAGTTGACTGACTATAGTGAATAAAATCCACGTTCGCACTCAGTAACGTTTATTTCAGCAGCACCTACTAACCAGTCGAAGGAGGAAGACGTGACGGAGAAGCTGGAAAGCCGGCTGCTCGGGGTAAGAACGTGACGGATACGGGTTCTAGCAGACGGGTAACGACTTCCTCCTCCATGCTAGAACTCATGTTGTGTGTTTGTGTTTGCAGGTGTCGGTCGCTGTGGGTCTCGCTGTGTTCGTTTGCACCTTCCTGCTCATCATGGTGTTGGTGATCAATAAGTGCGGGCAGCAATCCAAGTTTGGAATCCATCGTAAGTCTGGAGTGACGTTTAGATCCATTGTACTTTGATAAATTTTAATCAGTATTGGTGAATAAATGGCGCATACATATACCACCTCTGTGTTGTGCTGCTATAGGAAAATAAGCAACAACAGTACGGTGCGATTAAGCAGACGTACAGTTACCACGTTGATTATTTTCCCATAACAGCAGGTCCTGATGTGTTTTATTCCTCACACACCACAGCAAATTTTCCAACCACTATGATTTTGTATTTGAAGACATGTTGAACTTTTTATCCATTTATAGTTGTATTTAAAGCTCTGGAACACGTGAGAATTTTGTACTTCCTGTTATAGCAGCTAGGAACCTCTCATTGTGCTTTGTCTTTATGTTAAAAAACTCAGCTTTTGTTACAGAGAAACTTCAAAAAGCGTAAACTCTTCTTGCCTGAAGACGCAAAGCGCTGAAACCGGAGGCTCCTTCCATTAACGTTAAATAAGTTAAATAACGTTAAATTGCACGTGCTTATGTTTCAGCTGTTATTACAGAAAAGATAACGAGACCATTAATGGTAATTTGTGACGTGCAGCCGCACCACAGCCAAAATGAGAAAATGAATCAACAATCCAGAACGTGATACAACACGACAGCATGTAGAAATCAGTCAGAGACACACAACCCCAGTAACAGTGCACGGCTGAAACACCTCGTCCTTTTACTGTTCTGTGACTCGAGCTCTTCTGCTGGACACACCAGCGCTTTGTAATAATGTACCAGTGGCGGCGGCGGCGGCGGCAGCATGAGGATATACGGTCTCCACTAGAGCTGTACGTTTGCTCACGGTCAGTCTAACAGCCTGGAGAAGTGCTGCCAAGTCTTAATTACAGTGTGCAAAGTAAAGAGCACGAGGAGAGACAGACGAACACGAGCCATTAAAGAAGAGTGATGCAGCCGAGGCTTCTGAGTCACCAAAGTGGCTAAGTGAACCCGACTGCCTCGGATCTCAGACCTCAGCCTCGAGGCTCCATCATGTTCCTCCAGCTGTGTAGCTCCAGCGTGCATGCGCTCACTCCTGGGTTCACGGCTTGAGCAGGACATTTTGTAGACCTTTTCTATTCTTGTCCAATACAAACTATCCATTTTAAAATTTCTTAAGGCTAATGTTTGAATTCGTGACATTCGGAACATGTTGTGATGCATCGATAAAGCATTTTACACGTATAAAGTGTGTTACAAGGCATTTTTCGACCGAGTACGAATCATTTAACTTTTTATTAGACATGACACGATATCACTGCTTCTCTTCTCATGTCTATAGCGATACTGAAATCTCGAGTATCGGCTGATATCGAAATCCAGCCGATATTTCTTTATGTAAAATTTGAAGATAAAATGATTTTTTTTTATCTGAAGCACCTAAAAAAACCAAAATGCAATGTGTACACCAAAATCACTCAGTAAATTTGTTACTGCAAATGCAATTAAAATAATATAAAAGTATAAATCGTAACCTAACAATAATCACAGTCAAGTCGTTTTGTATGTAACAATTTTCCAAATTAAATTCCAAACCTCTCTATTTGTTACAGGATCGGATCAAATTCATCCTTTTTTCTCCGATATCTGATTTCATCCAACATTTTTTGCCGGTATCAGCGTGTTAGTGTTTTTTTACCTTCGGAACAACATTGCTTTGTGAATTTTCCACCAAACTTACGATTTCCGCCTACTAATTTTTGCATAAACGGCGTTTCGCATTTTCTTCTTCGGCTGAACTTCGTTAAATTCTGCAAAGTGTTTAAACTTGCACGTGCACGAATGCGGCATGAATGTTAAACTTGTTTTATGTTTATATTACATTGCTTAAGTTCAGGTGATTTTGAGAGAATAATAAGTTGATGTGAAAACGCGATTTGAGCTGCTGTTTGAGAATTTCATCATAAATATAGCTCGTATTACATTCCCAATAACCCAGAAATATAAGAGATCCTCGATATTATAAAATATTTGTTATTTATTTTGGAATTGTAAGTAGTGAAAGGAAGTGAACATTATTTCTTGATGTATGGGAGTCTAAAATATTAAACTAATCTTGTAATTGGCTAAACCTGCAAGAATTTCTAGAATTGTTATAGAATCAGTGCTGCTTGTAGAAAAAATGATTTGGATATCAGGTGTATTCGGGTGAAAAGGCTTTTCTCTTAACAGGCTCGTCTGTTCTTGGGAAGGAAGACGACCTGGCCGTCTCGCTTCGCTTTATGAACTTTGGTGCGAGTCCTCCTTCCTCGGATGAAGGCATGCTGGACTCCGGGCTCTCCAGCTTCGTGGAGAACCCACAGTACTTCTGCGGCATCATCAAAGACAAGGACATGTGTAAGCTGATTATTGATCGATGACATGTATCTGTTATCCTGCTTCTAAAAAAAAAAAGTAATATGAGGAATGAATCATTGCAGGTGTGCAGCACATTAAGAGGCAGGACATCATGCTGAAGTGGGAGCTGGGAGAAGGAGCTTTCGGGAAGGTTTATTTAGCCGAGTGTGCTAACCTCTGTCCGGACACTGACAAGATGCTGGTGGCCATAAAGGTACAGCGACTCAGTACAGAGGCCATTTAAAAAGCATTTTCCAGATAACACACAAAGAGAAGCAAATACGCATCCATGTATCATACAACCGGGAGCAAAAGTTAACACACCCCTCGAACCCCAACCTTCAAATGTGTTTCAGAATGGAGGAAAATATATATGTATAAATATACAGCTATAAATAAAGTTTCTTCTGCATCTTTCACACCCCCAGGGTGCACAAACTTTTGCACTCAACTAAATATTATATAATGTTTTATATGTGAAATTGGTGTAGTCATGCAGGACTTCACAAACATGGCAGGGATGGTACAGTTGAGGGCAAAAGTTTGTGTCCCCCCTTCTTTTACTCTGTGACTTCATATCATGCTTTAACGGAGTTTTGCTGTTGAAATAATGCTAAAACATTACAGCAGCTGAGTCTCAGTCAGTAGTTCTCTTTATAAACAAGCTCCAAAGTTTGCATCCCCTTTCACACTGTGTCACTGAAACAGCCAGTGTTGGTTAATCAGGAGAAATTACTGTGAGCACTGGAGTTAATAGCGAATGGGATCAAATGACGTCTAATACAGAAAATATTGTCACTTTACGAAAGAGGATATAAAAAGATATCAAAGAAAAGTGAAGATGATCATTTAGAAATGGAGGAATACACAAAGGCATGAGCCAAGATTTGGACAAAGATAGCTGCGAGAAAAATCTAAAAAAAAAAAAAAAAAACATTTCCTAATGGTTTCATTATTTATTAATATCTTATTATACACTTTTGGACTTCTGTTGCTACTTGGATTACTCAAACCATCTCATTTTAATGTCTTGTTGTTGATTCATTTAGGAAGGGTATGCAAACTTTTGCTTTCAACTGTATGTACATACTGATAATCCGGCAGCAGTTGGTCAGATATTCGTGACATCATCGACAAAGCAGATTCTCCACCGTTTTCCTCATTTAGACGCTGAAAGACGCCAACGAGTCGACTCGACAGGACTTCCAGCGTGAGGCCGAGCTCCTGACCGTGCTCCAGCATGAGCACATCGTCCGCTTCTACGGCGTGTGCACGGACGGAGAACCTCTCGCCATGGTGTTCGAGTACATGCGGCACGGCGATCTCAACCGCTTCCTCAGGTCGGCAGCTGGAGATTTTGTATCAAAATGTGATCTTAAGTGGCCATGATATGATCTGTGAACGTCAGATCCCTCTGCTTCACCTCAACAACCACACTGACCATGCTAAGAATCTAAACGTAGCTAGTGTAAATCTCTATAATCCTCACAAAATGATGTGGTTTCTTCTAATGCGTTGGTCTTTTTAAGGTCATATGGCTTAAGCATTAAAGCTGGTCCTATTACTTTTCCCTGTGGTTGAGCTTGACAGACAGTGAACAATATTCTTTGGCCAATTTCACAGACCTTCTGCGTAAAAAAAAAACTGAATAGCTGCCAGCCTTATAGAATATAAAACCATTAGCGAGTACTCTAATAGATCTGAAGTACAGTAAGTGGTTAGTTAAAGGAGACAAAGCCTCCATCAAGGAGCATGTCAAAAGAACTTTTTAGGATGGTCTATTAAAATATATTTGTACCTGTCACAATCACAAAGGAATAACGGTAATGGTGCAATTTTGTCAAATTGCAAATCCTACCTTTAAAAAAAAGTCACTATCAATCTTTAACTTTATCTGCATGTACAAGTTGGTTCATCCATCCAACATTTCTGCAATCACTCCACAAGCTTCCTCATGAGTTGGTTCATCCAAATTTGCACGAGTTCCCGGCCCCCTAACCACATCAGCACCAAGTACCATGGCTACGCATAGAGGAGCTCTGTACACTCCATCCAAGCTGCATTCATCTCTCAAACATGATGAAAAGTGTGAGCCTGTTGGACGCTGGTGGGAAATGAAGAGACCATATGTCCAGCACAGAGGAGTCTCAGTGACATGTCCAGTGCGCAAAGATCTAGTCTGCCAGGTGGTCCTGAGGCCAGATTGGGAGTGGGGGGGACACATGCTGTTGAGGAGGTGGAAATCTCATTTTGGGTAGACAGTCCATGGATGGAGTCTCCAGGCTGTGCAACAGCTGCTGCTCTCCTGCCACCTGCCTTATAAACGAATAGTAATGGCTTTGGGAGACCTCTGAAGAACAAGGAAAAGGCCAGCAAGTGACAGCATGGATAGGCAATAAAAGTAGGATGAATGGAGATAGTGCTGAAAGGGGGGAGCTTAGCTCAGTCTGCTCAGCAATTCTATAACATTAACAAGTTCGGGAAGGCCAGATTGGGGATTGGTAGGAGATACTCCATCATGAAGGACTTTAATATATGAAAAGTATGGCAGAAGTTGCATGCTTGGTCATGATTGTCATGAATCAGCCAGTTGAGATGTAGATTTACTGTGCCATTATGTGTTGTATGCTTCAATCCTTAAAATTTAGGACCGTAATGCAAGAATACTCATTTTTAAATTAGGGCACCATTCGGTCCTTTATTTAGCGTGAAGCCATGTTGATTCCAGCAGGAGCTCGGTTGGCTGCTCCTTTGGCCGATGCGTGTATCTGCAGGCCACTTAAGCCTGGAGTGTATTTGCTTTTAACTACGCTTACACATACACAAAATGACTGCCTAAGCTATCCTGCGCTGATTTGGTTCGTAGCTTGAGCAATCTTCAGAAATTTACACTATACGTCTGAAGGGTGCAATACCAGCATAAATTGTGGGGGCGGTATAGCACCATGTGGAGCGCTACCTGAAACCGAGTAAACACACTAGCTCTGGGTCTCAAGTTCAAAAAAACCTTGCATGTAGTCTCCAAGTCTTCCATTCCAGTCTTCTAGATCTTCTAGATTAGGAAGCACTTTTGAATTTAAGGTCAGAGTTTTTTTGTTACAATGATGGAAAGTTTTCAAAAGAAACCGAGCTTGTCAGGATGGTTAACATCAAAATCCTTTAACATTTTATACCGGAAAACCTGATGGACTGGGGTGTGTTGGCTCTGACATAAAATCAAACGCTTTTAATCCCCCAAATGGTCATAAGGTACGCAAGTCAGGTGACTGCCTGAACAATGTTATGCATCAAGTTTAAAACAGGCATCACATCTGAGACAGGATAGAACAGAGCAGGAGAATGTAAAGTGTCCAGCTCAAGCAGTTTGGTGGTGCTGGGATTTGAACTCACAGCCTTCTGATTACAGCTGAAAACCTTATCCACTGAGCCAGCATTTCCTGTTCTTCCAAGAATGGCCAATCACTGATCAAATGCAGCCTTTGGATTTAAGACATACCAATAATAATATTGGATATCATTAATATGATCTATGAGTCGTCTAAAAGAACCTCCAACAAATCCAATTTGCACCTTTCTTGACTTGTACACACCTGCTGATCTTCATCTCCTGTGCGCAGGGCTCATGGTCCTGATGCTCGGATCCTGGATGAGGTAAAGATGCCACCGTTGGGTCAGCTGACTCTTCTGCAGATGCTCCAGATAGCAGCGCAGATCGCCTCCGGGATGGTGTACCTGGCGTCACTTCACTTTGTGCACAGAGACCTGGCCACCAGAAACTGCCTGGTCGGCGAAGGTCTCGTGGTGAAGATCGGTGACTTCGGCATGTCCAGAGACATCTACAGCACAGATTACTACAGGGTCAGTTTAAGTTCTCGTTCATCTCTGCTGTTTGTTTATTGGATGAATGTTGGGTGAAATTGTTTGCTATGTCTCTACTTCAGACTTCCTTAAAGTCCCCAGGTGTGGTGTTTATATGTATATTGTTCATGATTTCTCATTCCTTACTTCTCAGGTCGGTGGAAGAACCATGTTACCTATTCGTTGGATGCCTCCTGAGAGCATCATGTACAGAAAGTTCACCACAGAGAGTGACATCTGGAGCTTCGGAGTGGTTCTGTGGGAGATCTTCACCTACGGAAAACAGCCATGGTATCAGCTGTCCAACAGCGAGGTACACCATGGAAACATATAGAAGGGTCTAAACATCTGGGTCCATTACCAACTGTTTTAATTTCATTAATATGGTTTTGTGATGTTATACTTCTCAAATTAGTTTACATCTTTATTTCATGTTAGAAGCGTTTTACCATTGGCATACATTTCTGTTTTACAGTACAGTAATGTATTTGTAAATTGTAAGCTGAAAAACTGGATACATTTAATTTAAATAAATGACAAAATAGCTTTGTTAGTGGACTCAGAGTTGAAAAACCTCCATATTTACCTTTAACCATCCTTGAGTTATTCTTTTTAGGGAAGGCGACACTAAAATGAATAGCAGGGTGCCAATAATTTTGAATAATGTTGTTTTGAAGTGATTAATGCCTAATGTTTAGAGAAAAAAAAACATGCTTCTCAAAACAGTATATTGAGGCCAAAACTACTACACATGTTTGGCTGGTTCTTATGAAGGGTGCTAGTATTTTATCTGTACGTCATTACAGTCTTTAACACTAATCGCCAGCCTTACCTAGTGTTTGGACTTAAACAGCTTGTCAAATTGATCCAGAACGTGATTGTAATGACACCGTTCTACCGTTCCGCTGCTTTCCTACAGTGCCAGGAAGAGGAAAAACTAAAAGTAAAAATAACACATGGTCGCGAATATAATCGCTAAATAACAAAGGTAAGGTAGCTCGTTGAGGTACATGTGTGTAAACACGCTCCGATTGAGGGAATTGAGTGACGTTTGTGAACACTTGTGCTGGAGGAAATGATGCGTATTAGGCTGGAACTCTTTGCATGGAATTGTTGAAGAACAACAGTGATGTCAGGGACAAACACAAGCCCTTGAACGTGATCAGTCTGCGCTCGTACGCACTCGTAACAGCGCAATCGATGGAGTTATCGGTATTACGAACAGTCCAGACCTCTCGGATTAAAGACTGAGAAGTGGACTCTACGTGTGACCGCAACTGCACCATTACGGGAGAGAAGCCTCTCTTCTTTCAAGATCGGGGTAGATCGCTTTTCCCGTTTGCTCAATTTTTATCCGATTAGGCCCGATCTTCACCCTGGGCCGACGTCGCCTAACCTCGTTAAGCTAATCCTCGCCGGCTCGTAATGGACAGGGATAATTATAGGGATTGTAATTGGAAGGGTCGTAGATAGAATGCCCGTGACTTTCCATCCAGAATTTCGGAAGGGTCAATGCGAATCTTTGTTAATTCATCCTAGTGATTGATAGGCCACTTTGGCATGATGTAGTGGACTGCTGATGGAAGACTACCACACCATTCAATTAGTTCGAGACAATGCCTACAGGGTGGGTGGGACATTCAGTCGCTCTGAACTCACCGGCTCTGGAAGGGTTAAGCAGCGACAAAGCTCATTCTCATACCCCATGACAGTGATCAATGCAGGAACGATGCCTGGGGAACTCTCGCCTAAACACACACACAGACCTGGGTTTGTCTCAACTCACATTTAAATCTCAAACCTCAGTATTTCCTGTTAGAAGACTACAATAAACCAAATATAAGATTATTAAACCTATTTCGAGACATTTTTTCTCATTTCAAGCTGGATTTACTTCTGTTGACATAGCTTTGCTAATCCAACTCAAAGCTAAATTATCTGCCAATGCAAATAAATTCGAACTTGAAAAAATGGACAGAATTAAGAGCAATTATCTTTTAACAGTAAATATTAAACAAATTGGACTATTTCCAAGACATCTTCGCTTGTAGTACTGGTGAAATACTGTTTACAACACTGAAAAAAAGACACCTTAGCAAGTAAAAGTATATTAAATATAGATACATTATTATAGTATTTCCTATTAAATGATTACAATAACATTATTAACTATATATTGTTACTGATTTAAATGTAATTATAATGTATTATAATATTAGTGTATGATTTTGCGTCTTGTTAGAAACTGGTGCTTAAAATTAACCTATTTTTACCTTTAAAAGTTTTTGTTTTGTTGGAATCTAGGAAATATTAGGCAAAGTTGACAACTAATTTCAACATGTATTGAAGCAACATGGAAAATGTATACACTCATGAAGCTGTTTAACTTCGAACCCTCTCGGAGAACAGTAGAACCTTAGAAGCTCTAAGGGTTTCACCAGTGAGACAAACTGAAGAACGTTTAGGCTTAAAAAAAGAACTTCTGCCTTTCTTTATAACTGGGTTGGAACCATTATAGTGGTTCTTACTAACAAACCCAGGACTATCTGTAACCACTCCTCTTCCTGAAGTTACTCTGGGGATTATCGAGCAGGAGTAATAAAATACTCCTCCTAACTATTTTTTTAGGCAAGCAGAACATCTCTCATTCGATGTTAAATAGCTGAAACAGGAGCAAATGTTCACAGTCACACACCCAAGCGTGCCAATACTTTAACCTGTATTCGACGTACAGAGGAGTTCGAGCACAAACATTACCATAAACAATAATGTCATGACTTTTCTGTGACTGAATCGGCCATGTGTGTATGTAAGGGCCCTAGGTAGGACGCTCGGCTCCATTACATTATGACGGCGCGACCAGAGTGAATACGACACCATTTTGGATTATATTTTCCCTGATTAAAAAAAATGCTGGATGCTTTACTTGGATTTTGTGGAATAAATGTCAAAGTGTGTGTAAATAAATTCAAAAAATAATAATCACACATTAAATTGCGATTTAAATTGGCAGACATCAGACTGAAAATTTTTGTTTGAGTAGAGAAGCAGTTCCAGCCAGAGACGGTAACCAGGACATCTGTAATGTAGTATATTAGTGATGCTTGCAGAAATTCTGAAGCTAGACTGAAGGTTTGACTCGTGTGCAGGCGATCGAGTGCATCACGCAGGGCCGGGAGCTGGAGCGGCCGCGGACGTGTCCTAAAGAGGTCCACCAACTCATGCAGGGGTGCTGGCAGAGAGAACCACAACAACGTCTCGTCATCAAGGAAGTCTACAACCGGCTCGTGGCCCTGGTCAAGAACCCGCCGGTCTACCTGGACATCCTGGAGTGAAAGAGCTGTGCGGAGGGACGGCTGGAGGTTTGGGTCCAAGAGACGAACTTGGGGGAAGAAAAGAGACAAAGGGACTGAAGAAGATCCAGGAGTCCCTCGTTGTGCGTTCGGTCAAACTGAGCGTCCGTCCGTCGGGACTTTTGGGAAGGACAAAGTTGGCCAGAACATTTCCTAAATCCATAACAACTCCTTTGAGTCTTAAGAAATCAGGAAATTGAATCGAGTTAAATCAACCCTTTTGTTTAAGTTAGCGGGAGAATGTTCGTATTTTATTTTACAGTCAGAGACAGGAACATTATCACCCCTTTATGTGAACTTTGTGTCTTTTTTTTTTACAAGTACGCACTGTCGTGCCAAGTTGATTGCATCAGAAAGTTCACACGTCCCTTGTCTTGCAGTTTTGAATAATCACTGTATTATATAGTAACATGTTATGAGTGCACTAAAATCGCATGTATTGGACCTTCCTTATTGTTAAACAGCACCATATCCCAAATCCCTGTACGCATTTCTAACCACACGTCCCTTTTATTCATTTACAGCATCCACAGGTACACACACAGGTACACACACAGGTACACACACAGGTACACACACAGGTACACACACAGAGATATAGGTACACACACAGATACACACACAGGTACACACACAGGTACACACACAGAGATATAGGTACACACACGGGTACACACATGGGTACACACACAGGTACACACACAGATACACACACAGGTACACACACAGAGATATAGGTACACACACGGGTACACACACGGGTACACACACAGGTACACACAGAGATATAGGTACACACACAGGTACACACACAGGTACACACACAGATACACACACAGGTACACACACAGAGATATAGGTACACACACAGGTACACACACAGATACACACACAGATACACACACAGATACACACACAGGTACACACACAGATACACACACAGGTACACACACAGATACACACACAGAGATATAAGTACACACACAGGTACTCACACAGAGATACAGGTACACACACAACTGTACACACACAGATACACACACAGAGATACAGGTACACACACAGAGATATAAGTACACACACAGGTACACACACAGGTACTCACACAGAGATACAGGTACACACACAACTGTACACACACACAGGTAAACAGGTATACAGGTACACACACACACACACACACACACAGATACTTGTATTGGTATAAAAAGTTGAAATGTCTGTGCTACAGGTTTGTATGTTTACTTTTTCTCTGCCTTTAATTTATATCATAAGCTAATTTTCTTCTTTGATGGTTAATCAACTACATTTAAACACTCTGTATATAAAATGCTAACTGTTTCACAACGCTAATTTGGCAGAAATGTACATTAAAGTGACAAACAGACTTTAATCAGAATGTAAATAATGCTGCTGCTCTTACACGGAGAATTTATATGTCTGAAATTGTGATTCAAACTCATTACAGATGCTAACTGCGCTGTTAGCTTCATGCACAAGAAGACCTTTATTCAGTCAGTAGCGTCGCCGGCCCTCTTTTAGCCACGATAAACGCGGCCTGGGGTGTTTATGCCGCGTTAAAAAAGGAGGGAAATGGCTCACGAATCAGCAGAGCGTCAGTTTCAGTGTCAGCGAGATCGCCGTTTGTAATTATTACACAAATAAATATAACAGTTTGAATAAAGCTGTTGGTGCCGGAGCGTGATTAATGAGGCATCCTGTTTAATTCAAATCCAAATAAAGCAGTTACTTCAAGGAAAACACACACACACACACACACACACACACACTGGGTAAACTCACTGAATGCTAATTATCAGTTGATGATGTTTATGCTTTTACAGCTCTTTAAAAAACAAAATACATAATTTTTTATATATTTTTTCAAGATTTAACCTCTATTTTTATTAGTTATGAAACTAAACTTTAACATTTTTTTTTTTTTTTGTGAATGATCAAATTGGACACTTTTCCTACACTCTCGCTCAGTTTCCATTTTAAGCTCATTTTTGTCTTTTAAATGGTTGATCTTGAATGCAAAAGTTTTTGCACCCTTAGGACAAACAAAGACAAGGCATTTTGATTATTGCAACAAAACACTGCGTCATAGAATTTTTAAAAAATGATTGAGTCAATTCATAAAAACGGTCTGATCCTGCGTCGTAAAATATTAATAATTAATATATTAATACATTAAATGTATTGACCATGTAACAATCTTTCTGAATGTTACAAATATTCAACCTGCTTCCCTTTTTGCCTTTTAATGCATCGATCCTTTTTCATTTCATTTATTAACATTTTTGAACATTTTAAATATATTTTATATAGTATTTAACGATACAAAAATAATTCATTTTAATACATTTTTCTTGAAAATGCTAATTAAAATGTATTTTTTTTTCCCCAGAGTGAAATCCTTTTATTCAGTCATTTTTTTTTTTTTTTTTAGGAAGAAACACACTTCCTGTTGTCCAAAAGTCAACTTTAAAACCGTGACCGTGATCATCGAATAGCATTTAAACGTCTGTGGGAATGAAATCATTAGTATTGGAACCCTTTACGCTCATCTTAGAGCTTATCTAACGATTCACTAACAGGAGTTTCTATAATAAAACACCGCATGTTGCGCTGTGGCAGGAAAACAATCAGCGGTGCGATGAAGCGCAGTTAACGTTAACACTCTGAAGCTGATTATTTCCCGTAACAACGCGTCCTGTGGTGTTTTATTCCTCTCCACAGACTTTCGCCAATGAGTACGAGACTTTTTATCCCTTTATAGTTACATGTATGCATAGATAACGTACCAGAACGAGCGTATTAATATAAAGCTGCGAGTCGAATCCATATTTAAAAGCTGTAAATATTCCTCAATAAATATCCCCTTTCTGGCGTTACGTTCCGAATAAAGCGGAAAAACTGAATTTGACAGGAAATATTAGATCATAAACACAAACAGCGCTTTTTTTTTTTTGTCCCAGGAAAGGCCCGCCCCATACACGATAATCCCGAACCCTTCTGGAGAGTTCTTCTGGAGGAACTCTTAAAGGTTCTAGAGGAACTCTTCTTCAAGTTCCCTTTTCTGGTGAAAAGACCCGGGGCTCAAATTTAATTTCATTTCATGGCAAGAAAAAAAAAAAGAGGAATATATTTTACTGATAAATAATTTTTTTATAAATATAATAATAATAATAATAATTGATGATGTGGAAGTGTGTAGATTTGTGACGTGTCGTATTCTAAAATACTGCGGCGTCACGAATGAATGATGATTAGTAGTAATAATCTTATTCCCGCCTTTCCAGATGTCAGTTCGAACCTTCATCATCTTCCTCCTCCTCTTTGATTTCTCTTTGCACATCAATTCGGATTTCAGGACATCTTGAAGAAGCAGATTTTGAATTTTCTTTTCACAATAAATCTGTACACACATGAACGGTTTGTAAATAAGTTCAACTAAATGTACGGAATGAGAAAAATGAGGAAGAAACAGGAACCGTTGGGGAACTCGTCTCAATAATCCTTCATATTTATTATTATTATTATTGTTATTAATACACGATTAGAAGAAGACGGACTCTATAAGCACTGTGAAGAAATGTGAAATAATCAGCACTGAGGAACGACGTGAATGATCTTCAGCTCGGCCCGCTCACGCCCCCTACTGACCACATCACCGGCTCGGTTCGAAATCTGCACACGACAACAACCACCTTTTTTGCACCTTAAATGATAAGAAAGCCGTGCTTTTCATTTTATACACATTTAACTTCGTATAGTTTTCATTTATGCATATAGATTTCAGATATTTATTCTCTGAACGCAGGAAAAACGGTCGTACAGCTCCACTATCAGTGCATTTTATTTTCAAATTTCACTGAAAATCACACACGAGTTATAAAAATACTTTATTGGCGACTGAAAAAAACAGGAAATGAATCAGTGTTAAAGCTGATTATAGTCACAAAGTGCTGCATGTTATTGTAACAGGATTATCAGCGACAATCAATCGACACATTATTCTGACTGATAAGGACAGAAATCGAACTGAGTTTTATTAGAGTTAGAAATGAATGAAAAACAATTCCAAATTTTGGAAATAAAACCTGCCTTTTCCCTTTAACCTTCCCGCTCTCCGACTACAACGTCTCAAACTTGTGCCCTGGAAAGAAAAGTCCATTTCACCATCAAATAAACACTGAACATTTATTAACGTTGGTCTTATTGAACGCGCCGTCTGACTGAAGGCAGACGCTGACGTTCAGACGCAGACACTGAAACCTAAAGTTTCAGAACATCGCTACCTGCAAGACGACTCCCGCCTCTCACACACACACACACACACACACACACACACACACACACACACACACACACACACACACACACACACACACA
>JAQQZU010000019.1:587456-601668 GCA_030068025.1 Parauchenoglanis punctatus | reverse complement strand
TTATTGTTTCGGTCTTTGTGTGTGTGTGTGTGTGTGTGTGCGCGTGTCTCATACTCGTAATCTGGTCATGACAAAACCAGGCACACTTCAGCGCTGCTTCATCTCTTTCTCACTCCGACTCTTTTCGAGTTTTGTTTTTTGTTTGTCCTGCTTCGGTGCGTTTCCAAAAACCTCCATATCATCCTCCGTCTTTCCTTCTCTATTCGGAGTTTTTTTACAAACCCTGGAGATGCGGATACAGACAGAGCAGTAAAATGGGCGAGAGAGAGAGAGAGAGCGAGAGAGAGAGAGAGAGAGAGAGAGAGAGGGAGAGGGAGTCAATGTGTGATTAGCTGAGTGCCGGGCTGAGTCCCCTGTCCCCCCGTCTCCTTCAGCCCATTTCCTTCCATTGCCGGTAAAATTCCACGATGTTCTTCAGCTCCATTCCCGCCGCCGCCACTGCCTGGATGGCCGCCTGTCACAGGGGGACGAGAAGAGAAGAGAACGTTAGAAAAAACAAATGTCTGCACCAATACAGATATAAAAAGCAGGATGTTTCGGGGTGTCTGCAAAAACAAACAAAAAACAAAACAAACCACAATGCAAATTATATTATAGTTTTATTTATTTATTTATTTTTTAAATAAAATCTAATTAAACAAATATGAGCTAGATTTTTTTTTAACTAGGAAAAAAAACGCATCCAAATTTAACAAATTAAAGTGATGACGATTATGGGCTATTTTTGTAAACACAAAACACTTACAAAATTAAACAAACAAAAACAATGCCATGACGCACATGATTTTATATATGAAAATCTTCCCATTTTAACCTAATTTAACCAAAAAAAAAAAAAAAAAAGGAGTCATGACCATCATATTCTAGTTGTTCTAAATGAGGAATGATTTTTTTTAACTAAAAAAAGGCAAAATTTTACCTAATTTCTTTAAAGAATGTCATGACAGTTACTTACCCAAGTAAAAAACCAATTAAAAAAAAAAAAAAAAAAAAAAAAAAAAAGAAAAATAGTATGTAACTGTCATGACCTGGGATCAGGACTGACGAGTGAAGAGAAGTCAGGACGGGTCAGTTCAGAACATCTGCCCTGATGTGGTTTCGACACTTTAGGTTTAAATAAAGCTTTAGTGACTTTCAAGAACTCAGAGTTATAATCCTGATAGAATGTTGATAATTGGTAAAATAAAACAAATCGTTAGTGCACAACTGCTTCAGTAATTAGTGTTACTGCGGTGACATTTAGACATTTTGTTTCCACGTTCTGTATCACCGACAGCGACAGCGTTAACCGCCTCAGCCCTGGGTTTAACTGGGATTGAGCTCTGCATATGCACTAACCCTCTGTTAGCATCGTGCCTGAACCGGCGCGTTAATTACGAGTGAAACCTCGAGAGCCTCTAAAAATAGGCAGGTAGACAGATAGCCAGGGGACGGCGTATCAGACAGCTGCACATACCACCCGATTTAGCGGGTACAAATCAACCGGCGCGTCTACATGTCCTTCCACGCCACTACTCTTGGCACGGTGCTTGTGCTTTTCCACAAACCTTCATGGGGGCGGATCGCTCGGCGAGATCCTCCACCGCGTACCCGGTCAGGAGGGTCACCATGCCGGCCGTGTCCTCGTCTCCTCCGCTCTGGGAGCCCGTCAGCTGGCGACAGCTGTCCACCATTTTGTAAAGGTGCCTTCAGAAAAAAGAAAAAAAACCCCACTGTGATATTTGCACTTTGCATTCTGATATAAACACAAAGTGTGCTGATGCTCACCAGGCTTCAATGTCCTGTCTTTTCAGCTTATCCCTCTCGAAACTCCTCCCGGACTCTTTCTGACACCGGATATATCTGTAACACAGACAAGGTGATGAAACGGGGCTGCAATTTTCAGGTGGACAAAAATACTCTCTGCTCTAATTGGGGGCAACTTTCTAGAAGAGCGTTTCTAAGAAACGATAAAAAGCCAGTACTGATCCGCTGATAACAGAGACGACTTGAAAAGCAGCAGGACGCCGTGCTAGCTAGCGGGTTAAAATCGTGCTGTCAGTTTCTTTTTATTTATATATTTGAGCTTGTTACAATGGAACACTGATTTCGGTCTTGCAGAACGCTTACGGAAAATATATGTAGCCTCCACTGTAACCATGACGACTTTGTTTGTACCTTTCACTTCCTAACCCACCGGAGTGGACGGCCTCGGTGTAACGCCAGCAAGTGGGAACTGATCTCCCGTAAACCTTTTTCTCCGGCGCTAACAGCTAAAGGGATTTTTTTTACAAGGCATAATTACAAGCCATTAGCAACATTAAATTATTAGAACCCAAAACCTCGACCCTGCAGAGCAGGAGTGTTCCATTTCATCTGCCATAAGGGTGCGCGTGGCTGCAGGATTCTTTATGTTTAAATCAGTTGCTCCAAGTCTTCAAACTACAATTATGAAAGACGAAGATCAGGCAGGAAAGGAAACCTGCAGCCACACAAAAAGAGGGTCCTTCCTCCAACAGTTCTAAGAACTATGAAAGTTCCTCTGGTCTGAAAACGCCTATTGAAAGACAGAACCCGTACACTCTTACCGATTTCCTTTTCTAAACTCGGATTCCAAAAATCGGATGCCGTCCCTCGCGCCAGGATTTTCCTTCTTCAGGACATCGAGTCCATCAATGACTGAGGAGAGAACAAAATGTAAATATTTATTAGATATTTACCGTCACTTGTTACACAGAATTGGAGTGTACGTATACATACAGGACAGACACATTGTAAAATAACAAGAGCCAGTTTGGGTGGGAGGAGGACACATTCCTCCTAGAATAGGAAGCTTGTTTTACATCTTAAGTCACTGTAAAACCCTGCGTATCGGCTTTATACTTTCTCACATTCATCACTGAAATTATTTGTAAAGTGAGACTTCGGTAATATATTTGTATATAATGCTAAATGTATACTTGTCAGATAGATTTTCGTTCACATTAACAAGTCGAAATCTATTCTCCATTCAGGTCTGGCAAATCATAAACCCACAATGGAAAATGTCACCATGAATCTTATTGTGGAACCTGACTGGCTGGTATAAATGGTCATGGAGCACCATAAATGCTGCATTTATAAATGACTCATCTCCACCACACTGATTCACATGGACTTGGTTTCAGAAAATCTGTACATTTCCATGACAACTAGTGACCTGAAGTCTTAATGTGAACTGCGTGACTTCACAGCATTCCTCAAGGGGCTCGTGGTCGTGCTGGTGAAGCTGAAGGGTGAGAGTTCTGACCTGTGCGTGGGATGATGATGATGAAGCAGCCGCTTGCTGCCAGCTGTCGCAGAAGGTTCAGGTGTTGGCACAGAGTTCCCGTGTCGGGCACCAGGTACGGAGACATGGACGACTGGGTCTTGGGTTGCTGAAGACTGCCCTCCAGCTGGGACACCTCTAACTACACACACACACACACACACACACTAAATTGAGCTTCTCACAAGTACGTGTGGAGTGAAATAAGTGAATAAAGCTTGAGCATTCTTACATTACACAAAATGTGCAAAAGCTCCTCATAATCCCAGAGCTTGGTGATATAATAATATCATTATAAATTATTTCACCATAGACTCTTCTAACATATCACAGATATCATGATTTCTTTTCACACAAATTTGTCATGATTTGAAAATTAATTATAAACCGGAAACAAACTTGAAGCGGCTGATTAAAATTTAGAGAAGAATCTCTACAGAAATGTATTTCCCTCCCTGTAGACACTAAATAAAAGCACCTCTAACACTCACAGTCATGCTGTTTTAGTAAAATCATCAACGGTTGGGGTGGTGTGATGAAGCAGACTCACTGTTACCACCATTAAGTTCCTCTAACAGCATGTGATTTATTCCTCTTACACCAGAGCTATTCACCAATAAATAACATTTTTCATGAATAATTCTTCCATACATATCAAATGCTTACAGAAAACCTGAAAGTGCTGTTACTATTGAAACAATAATGTATCAGAACATAAGCATTAATGTTTGCATAAAGCTACACAACTGCCCAAACTGCTGTTACAGGAAATTAATCAACACTTTCTGACCAATCAGAAGCCAGAATTCAGCTAAGATATGAGACAGGGTTTCTAAAAGTGATGTGAGGACTCCAACCTGCAGGCGGAGTTGTGCCATGTCCCTCATCAGCCTGTTCCTGCGCGCTTCCTGTTCAGCCTGCAGGGAACACATCACAGTCAAACACCACGGCGACGATGAATTTGGAAACCTGAGACGATCACGGAAGTTGGACTTTAACTTTTCCTTTCTTCAGATTTTTATTGTGTACTTTGCTAAAGTCTCCTCCCTCCCCCCAATTTCTCAGAACTCCACATAGCGGGTTTCTAAAGCCTTGTCAGCTTGACGGTGCTCCAGAACAGCACGGCAGCACTTTAATCAGCGTTTGTTCTACGCTGTGAGGCCAGCGTGGTTGCCTGGCAACATCAGACTCTCAAGAACACCTCGCTAATATGACAAGGCGGTGCGAAAGGGAACGTGCTCTGCTCTCCACAGGCCTGCGTACCCTATCATTTATTCCTGTTTTAAGTGAGTAGCACTGCTACAGCGAAGGGTTTTTTTTTTTTGTTGTTTTTTTTTTATAACTGGCGCTTTTAAATTTCTTTTTACATTTATATAAGCGGTCTGTACATGCTGGGGACAAAGTTGAGGTGCAAATTAAAATGAAAACGCCTCCATTTTGGATTTATAGATCTATTCTTAGCACTAAGAGAATTGCTTTAAGGCTTTAAACCAACAAAAAGTGTTCATGTATTAAAAAAAGAAACACGAACTTTAAAACAGTCTGAAACATTCTATTATTTGATAGATAATTACATAAGCAGGGCATCTGCAGGCATCACGATGCTTTTTAAAGCGGGTTTATTTTAAGCAGAGTGTACGATGTGACATTAAATTGATAAAAACCGATTTAACTGCAGGAGAAAAAAAAAAACAGTACGAGTAAATGCGTGAACTGTCTCTCGAAGATGTTGGAAAACAAAGTTACAGCGTGTGTCCAGCTTTACCGCTGACACTCAAGCCTCCTTCCATACATGTCAAATAAAAGCCTCCTTACAGAAAAGCTGAAAGCACGATTACTATAGAAATGATAAAATTAATATAAACCTGCATGCGAGAGGGTATATGCGGTAGCATATTGTGATCTATCTGATGGGGGTGCCAATACATTGTGCAGAGCAACACATGGACATGCTGATGCTCAAATCTTACGCCCACTGAACTACGATCCTCAGGGCTCCTCTCACCATGCGGAACTGCGCCTTCGCCTGCTGCACCATGTTCTCCTGCTCCGATTGGCTGATGCTGGTGAAAATCCCCGCCTCCGGGTTGTAGTGCAGCACGTTGCCTTGGAGACCGGTGAGGAAGTGGCCGAAGCTGCGGATGCAGCACAAGCGCACCACACTCTGGTGGAAAAGCAGAACCGAAATGAATAAAACTGTACCAGCACTGATCAACGTCCTTAACTATACAATCAACAGACAAATGTATTATTTCTTTTTAATCTGTAGTGTTAAATTTACTGCTTATTTATGGCTTTCTTTTTATTTCTCTCTCTCTCCGTTGCTTTTGCTTTCTTCCCCTATTTCAAAATTCAAACCTATCCCTCTCTTAGGGGACTTAAAGAGTACATTTATACAGAGCAAACAAAATCCTTTCAAATAAATAAAATGTTTTTAAAAATAAACAAATAAATCCAAAATATAACACAGGCAAAATAAATGAAGCAGCAAAAAAAAAAAAAACAAGCGAAAGAAAAAAAGAAAAAGAACAGTTGATTTGTGGGGACAGAATTTGCGCTTTAACCCTTTATAATGACATAATATGATGTGCATTTGTGTAATTGCTCGGTAATAACTAAAAGCTGTTAATTACGGTTAATAACACAATAATGACTTAATTTTTTAATGCCCGTTTTAGGTGGAAATCAACCGCACGCATGATTAATGGTTTGTGTAAAGGGCGCGGCCTGTACGAGACGGTGTACCTCCTGCAGTGGGCTCAGGCTGGCTCTGTGGTGCGTGAAGTCGAGGCGGCGGTGTGCCAGGGTCAGGGCGGGCAGGTGACGCAGCGCCTGGTCCTCCGGCAGCAGCACCGTCTGCACCAGGTCCGGCTGCTCGCTCCCAGCCAGCAGATCCCTCACCTCCTTCTTCAGACCCAGATCTGAAACGGTCACCCAACATGCCTCTGCAAGTTACAACCCTGAGACTATTACAGGTACAATTAAAGGTTTAGGAATATGTCTTTATTTAATAATGGGGTGTGTTCAACAAAATGTGTTCAACCGACCTGCTTCCAGCACCTTGTTCCCATCAGGCAGTAAGTTTAGCAGCACTGAGAGACGATTCCACAAACTCTGAGAACTCTGGGAAAAGCACAGAAAGCAGGAAAGCTCAATAACCTACCTAACATATGTCTACTGAAACACTTCAGCTAAAATGAGCGTCATGTCTCATGAGAAAAGGAAAAAGGAGCTTGGAAAGATTTGTAAGCCGTTGCGGCACACTCTCGTCACGTTTGTTGTATAAAGCTTATACATGGTTTGCATTCGCCAGTAGGAACATCGAAATGACGTAAGCCACAGCAAATCGCATTGTATTTCCTCAGTCACATATTTGACCGGCTGTTCAATACGAAGACTTGTCATATACACAGTCTGGAAACTAGAAAATCCACTGGTGATGATTTTTTTACAGTGATCTTAGTGATGATTTCAACCATGTCACGTTTTCGCCCCTCGCGCTATGCGCTTCCTCTACGTTTACGTTTCTATCATGTGGATTTGTCGGAATAAAGAGACAAGCAGCACACGCTTATCCCTGTTTGAATCAAATACTTACAGCCCATGTTTTAAGCTTCACGTCACTTTGCCACCACTCCACCCCACGAGTGCACTCGGGACCTTTCCCCATACACTCCACCTCTCGCGGTTCCTACTGTACGTATAAGTATATACGTTTGTGAAGCTGCTTTGTGACAATGTCTGTTGTTAAAAGCGCTATACAAATAAAATTGAATTCAATTGAATACTAGCAAAATACCTACCCTGAAGTAGGAGCTAAAAAAAGTCCCCAAAACAGCATTCTAGAACTATAAGAACTATAACTGTTCTCCGCTCCCGCAGTGCCAACGCCCAAAAAAGGGGAGGTACTTCCTCCAAAAGTTCTAAGAACTATGAAAAGTTCCTCCGGACTGAAAGCACCTGTAGTGAGGCTTTTTTGGGACTCAGCTCAGATTTTTACTTGTCACGGATCGAGGATATGAGTGATAAGAAAAGACTGTAAAATTCAGATTAAACATTACAGTTCACCACAAGGTAATGACATTCATGAATGTTTTTGATTAACAGAGCAACTATTTTCATCTTCTGTTCTTTCAATACTAAATAATTACGCATTTAAGAATTCAAGGAATTCTTTTAAAGGAATATATCTCAGACCTAGATCAGGCTGCAGTTTATTTAATTAACATTTAAGGAATAAAAAACAACCTAAAGCCCCAAAGCTAATTATTTTTCTGAAGAAGCACACCCTAAAGTGTTTAATTCTTCAAGCTCTTACTGCAGAAAAGAATACATATTAGAACAAGAACAGTAACATATACCTGAAATGTATAGCGGTCAAAGCTACGGTTATAGAAAATTAATGAACCAATCAGAATCCAGAATTCTACAGCGCTGTAAGGTTGGTATACCTGCGCACACATGAGAATGATGTCTGTATTCGTCCTCAGCCAATCCACGAAGACTTTCACCACCTGAATCAGGCCTTGGTTGGTCAGAATCTCCAGTCTCTCGGACAGCGTTTTCTCGTTGTGATATGATTGGTTGCTGTGCTCGCTGTCCTCCGTGTCGACGTCTGGGGGAGAGAAGAAGAAGAAGAAAATGGTCAGTGAAAACAGATTAAAGAGAGACAGTAACAGATGAACAGGAAGCAATAAAGAGGATGACCATCGTCATTTGTTCCGTTTGCGATTTCTGGATTTGTGTGACTGGGTGTGTCTCCAGTAGGAGGCGTGGCTTCCTGCGAGGGGACGGAATCGGAGGTTGTGGAGGTGTGTGAGGGTCTCAGAAGGACGTTGCTGAAGGTCGGAGCCAGACGGAAGCAGCGTTTGGATTGGAAGAGCTGTGAGGACATGGCCTGCAGGTTGCTGCTGATGCTGGGGTCGCTGGACAGCAGCGGGCCATTGGTGGCAGGCGGGGTGGAGCCTTCGTCACGTGACGGACGCGTCTTCTCCTCCTCTTCCTCCTCCACGTGCTGCTGCTCCTGCGCCGGACTTGACGCATCCTCCATGTCCTCCAGATCGGAGCGTGACTCCTGGCTGTTCATATCAGAGTCTGTCTCCACGTCGAACGCGGTGCCACCCTCCTCCTCCTCCTCCTCTTCCTCTGATCCGCTCTCCCAGACGCCCTGCTCTCCCGCCGTGTCCCTGCGCCCCTCCTTCCCCAGAGACGTGTTCGCCGGGACTCCCGAGGCGTCCGCTCTCTGAGGCTGTTCGTCCTCCTCTTCGTCGCTCTCGAAGCCTTCGCTCAGGTCGCTCTCGTCCTCGTTGCGAGCGCAGCGCCGGCGCCGCAGCATGGACAGCCGCGAGTATTTCCTCTTCTGTTTCGGTTTCTCCTCGCTGTTCTTCTTCGGAGAACCTTTCTCGGGACCTTCCGTCCTGTCGCCTTTCGGCTCGTCTTCGTCGTTCTCGTCGTCTCCGTCTTCTTCTATAGAGCCGTTCTGCAGCGGCCTGTCTTCCGAGGGAAGTGTGTTCGTCTGCTCTCGAAGATCTGCGTCATCTAAGAAACCATAGAGTAGCAGAGAAAGAAAAAGAAATTTATCCTTCCTGTAACATGCTTAAACATTAGAAGGAGTATTTTACAGTCTCTTTCTGCCAAACACATTTTACAGCTGCAGAGAACAGATCGCTAACCTACACAGACTGCACCATTTCATACCTACCTACTTACTTTGAGTCAAACTTTGTCTATACTTTTAGAGTATTTTAAAGGGATTTGTTTCTCTACAGTTCAAGAATTAAAAGCTTAGAGTGTTCATTAATAAGAAAGCTCAATAAACCTACAAATAATAATTATGATTTGAAAGTTTTTAGATTTTAGCCCTAACTGTACAGGTTTAACACTAGGAATGAAATCATAACCCAACTGTATTTCTGCAGCACTGAAAAATCCATTCAAATATACTAATAAAACTAAATAATATTCAAATAATCTGATAAAAATATCTGGATTCTGGCACAAAATTGGTTTGTCTCATACGCGGTTATTTAGGAAAACATTATTATTAGAAAAATGTTTAAAAATATTATGAAATATAGTTATACACACGCACACACACACACATATATATATATATACACACATTATATATATACAAAAAGCACAAAATACAATGTTGAACAAAGTGTCATTTTTTGCCATTATTACATAATACAAATTTTGTACAAATTAACCCCTGCATTTAAGACTTGCTTACAAATTCAGTAGCACAAACAACAAAACTGAGAATGAAAATCAACCATAATGAAAATGAATCTCTCCGTGAGACTGTTGGTGTTGTTTCCTACCCGTGCCGTCGGTGCGTAACGGCGGGACGTCGCTCTCTCCTTGTTCAAGCTCGGCTTGCAGCCTGATGTTCACGTGGTTCACCAGATGGGAGAAAAGTGCTAGAGTGAAGGCGATGGAGGCGCTGTACTGCTTAGAACCTGAAATCGAACGAGATGTGCTCAACATGTAAACTCCAGCTCAGTGTGACAAACATCACTCCTCATCCTCATCTCTCACCTCCTCTCTTTAAGCTGTGCACCACCATGAGGCAAATCACCACCATTTTGAAGACCAGGCTGTCAGGCAGCACGCTGCAGGCCTGATCGTGCTCGTCTTCCTCCTCGCTGGTCGACAGGCTGCCGTGACTCGGCGTGGGCTGGTAGAACAGCACCAGGTTAAAGTCCTCCAGGACCGACTGGCACAGTGAGGTCAGCTCCGCGTCCACCACACTACACACACACACACACACACAAAAGCACTACAGTAAGATGTCAGAACTAGTGCTGCCTTCATCTAATGTAAGGTAACTCGAAATTTCCAACCTCTGATTAAGAAACAAACTCGACTCAGAATTCTTATTTCATAAAGTCAGGAAGGTCCTGAGTTCAGGAAGTGACATCAAATCAACATGGCTGCTTGTAGCACCGACAACAGTCAGTTATGCTTTATGTATAATTATGTTTGCTTTCGACCAATCAGCATGCAGACGTATTCGCTTGTTAAATGTAGAACAATGTGCTGTTTTGATGAAGTGAATGTACACCCCTCATCACATTTAACCGGCTTCGACGTTTGCTAGCTAAATCTAAAAACGGAGGCGTTCATGTTTTTCACCATTTTGTAGCCTGAATGTAAGGAGGTCGAAAATGGTATAATTCTGACTTCCCACTTTAAACAAAGCATCATAAGGTGACGTGTCAAAACAAATCTTTTTATGATACGTAATATACATAACATTTAGGTTTGTCTTTTAAAAAAGTGTAAAACTAGGCAATATGAGTAAAATATCATATTCTCGAACGCAGTTCTGACACACGATACGTCACGATGTACAGGCAAACTGCCAGCCATACAGTAAGTCCTGCATTTTAACAAGATTTATTTATTAATAATGTCAAAATGTAGTTTTTTTTCCTCTTCATTTTAAAATTTTTTTTAGCAGCAAAATTAAATATCATGAGAGTCAGAATCAGACATAGTATCGTATCGTGATGTGATATTTGGGTCATATCGCCCTGTGCTTTCGCCACAGAGGTTTATCTTACCTGTTCTTAGGCTGCAGTAAACTTTGGAGGTACATGAAGCTTACAAGGAGTCGCTTGATGTCCTTTGATCTGAAAAGGAAACCAAATTTTGCGTGAATCTGTAATAATATGAACACTGCAGAAATTCTAATAAATAAAAATAAAACTTTCACAACAATATTATTCAATCTGTTAGAGCAACAATTCAGTGCTATTCCCTTTTCATATCTGCTTAGATATACGAGATCTACTTTCTCTGGGTCAGTGACGCGTGAAGGCTGACCTCTGGCGTGACGGTGAGAGCTTCTTCATCTCTTGTTTCTTCACCTGATGGTACATCTTGGCCGCTTTATCGAACAGACGCTTCAGGTTTCCGTAGGCTCCCTCGAAGGGCGTCTCGGACTGAATGCTGGCGGACAGGAAAAGCAGGTTTCCTTCTCACACATCTCAGTACACTTACAGCATGCACATATGAGCCCAACATTCCTAACACTCCTAATGCACAACTTTACCTTCGATAAGAAACAACTCTAGACAAGGTGCCATGTGTATATTTTACAAGAGCTGTAAAAAATGGACGCACCGCCCTCCAGAGGCTGGACAGAGAATTGCACGTTTAAGATGGAGCAACGCAAACGTGTCAACTTACCAGCGCAGGTAATAGTATGTAGCTTCTACGTTATAAAATTTACTTCCAGCCAGAGTACCTAGCTGATTAAAAGGCATTCCTGTCAGGCAAAACAAGACAAAAGATTAAAGATTAGTAACAATCCCTGAGCCTTCATTTAATTATTTAGATCAGAGATGAAATAATAATAAATAAAATGAATATAAAATAAAACCAGTGCAATAATAGTTCACTTAAAGTCTGCTTTTTTGACTATTTAAAATATAACATTTTTATGCATTAAAAAATAAAAATAAAAACGGAGTTGCCGGTGCGTAGATGTTCGATCACAGAAAGCGCACTCTGGTGGAATTAATCACAAAAGCGAACTCATGTGACGCAGACGGAGAGAAAATGCCTCCTGCTGCAGTCAGTGGTGTGAAAGCGTGATGCTTCTCACCGATGGTTGGCGAGACAGACAGGGCCTGGTGGTAAAATCGCTCGGCCAGCTGCTCGGCTTCCACGCCTGCCAGCTCGTTCTGGTAGCGTGCTGCACACGACAAGAAGATTTCACTTTCAGTTCCTCTTACACAAGTAAAACTGGTTCAGGTCTGAGTCAGTGAAGTTTAATACGCAATAAATTACAAGCTCGCGGACATTCATGCTCATTGTAAAACAAAGGCAGAAAGGATTTACCCAGGTCACCCAGGTACACGAGACATCGATGACATGCCATCTGTGCCCATTCCATCTCCTTAGGTGTGGCCGATACAGGCTTCTTACGAGCTACGGACAAGAAAGGCACATTACTTCACAGGAAGCAGTTCAATTCTGCACTCTGATTGGTCAGAAGGTGCTCACGAGGGCAGACGCGCTAAACTAATTAAAACATGCGTGTATTGTTGCTATGGTGATTTTTTGTTGTTGTAAGGAGATGTTTATGTAACAGTTATGTTTATATAAATAAATACACCATGACACGGGAGAAATCCCAGAAAAGTGTACTGCCATGTAATTTGTTTTTGCATCGCATCGCCCAACGCTATGCTTTAGGTTTTCTGCCATCTTGACAACAGAGTTGACGCAGGCGCTGTGGACTGTGCAGCTGTCGAGGTTCTCACCGATGAGCGGGTCGGTGACGTGCGTCCAGTCGATGCAGTCCTGCAGCTCCAGCTGGTAGTGGGACTGGATGTAGAGCAGGAGGTGCTGGTAGAAGCCGACACCAGCGATCAGGTGAGTCCTGTAGGCGCACTCCAGAGTGCTGCGGCTGTGGATGTGCTGCAGGGGGAAAACGAGAACAAAGCTTCTGAAGCAAACATCTCATAATGCGGTAAATTGTTCATTTAAGTCATTTTCATTTAAATGATTCAGTAATATGGGAATTTTAGTGACTTATTAAGCAGAGCGTCTTTAATTGTACGTAACCGAACAACGCGTAAGAGTGCTCATGCAGCTGCAGGTTAATAACGCAGTGACACGGTCACTGAAACAGAAACTCTCGCCGTTTCAGTAAACATCAGTACCTTCTTGTTGGTCTTGATGACTTGAATGACCTCATAGTAGACCTTCCTCCAGAGCAGCTCCTCCGCCTTGCGGCCGTAATCCACCGGGTGCAAGAACATCAGCTTCACACACAGCTCACGCAGCCTGGCAGGAAGGAAGTTAATCAAAATACAAAACAAGCCCACTCAGAACTAACACAGAACCTGCTGCACAAAGTGCCGCGAGAGCATTTACTTGTTCCTCAGGCTGATGTTCTCCGGTTTGAAGACCTCCCTGTAGGACGACTTGCTGCCGACGATCACATCCAGCTTGTGTACGGATTCAACCACGGACCTAGACAGAGGAGCGCAAAAAATGACAATAAATAAGATAACCTCCAGAAATAAAAGACAAAAATCAGATCTGCATTCTCAAAGACGTTTCAATTATACGAATCATGATGTTTCGATTGTCCAAGAAAGTGAAAGTTCCTCAGCAGTGCTGGGTTAAAAACTAGATCTACACCGTCTACAAACATTCTTTGAAAAAATGTATATTGAAAAAATGTAAAATCCGTCTAAAATGTAAAGCTCAAATCGTCCACGCGACTCGTCTGTAATGATTTGAAATAGAATAAAATACAAATTTAACATCCGAATATCTCAGGAAAGCGTAATTCCGTCAGGATTGAAGTTAAACCGTTACAGGACGCTTGACAGTAACGTCAGAAACAAACCCTTCTACATGCGACGCGTGTCAACATGGTATTATTTCAGCCTAGGGTCATTTTTAAAGACCGTCATCTCTCACATGCTGTGATGTGCTCATTACTCTATAATATTATCCAATTCAATAAACATAAATATAGTAAAATACATGTTATTTGTAAATATAATATAAAGTACAAAGTATATGAGGTTTTTTTGTGCATTCAACGTTTTTGAGAATTGCGGCATGATATCGTTTGTCATATCTCCCCCACGGCTAGTCATGACATCACTTTAGAAACAACACGTTCTTGGTGATGCTCTATAAGGCTATAAGTATGTGCACCCCTGACCATCACACCCGAATGCGGTTCTTCTCCAAACTGCAGCCAAAGTTTGAAGCAGACAGTTGTACAGAATATGGTCTCTGTATTCTGTAGCATTACATTACAGTTTCCCTTCACTGGAACCAAGATGCCCAAAACCAGTCCCAGCATGACGATGCCCCTGTGCACAGAGCAGCTCCATGGAGACATGGTGTTCAGGTTAAGGTTGGAGTGGAAGAACTGGAGTGTCCTGC
>JAQQZU010000019.1:572798-584712 GCA_030068025.1 Parauchenoglanis punctatus | reverse complement strand
TTATGTTAAATGTGAGGGGTCCAAACGAGTAATTATGACATGTGGGGGGACACGCCCACCTCAGCTTTAATGGCGGCAACGCCCATGACTTGAACAATGCATTATCTAGTAGGTTAGCCTAAAGTTAAGGCTTTTAAAGAAATTTAAGACAGATACAAGGTCAACCTGAAGGTTAGACATGAAATACAGGAGATTGTTTGACAGCTGTCATCAGGAAAACAACTGCCATGTAATCCAAGTTAATAACGTGACTCTGGGGTTCGTTATTGTCTGAAAATAATGATTAATTAGGAGTTATGAAATAAGAAAGATGGAAATCCTGGCATATTGTGCACTAGTACAATTATTTCATGATTTTCATGACATTCAAGTCATTGTTTTTGGCAGCTAAAGCTGCAGAGTCGATACCTGCTAACCAAATTAGCTCGTGTCTGGCTGGGTAGCCAGCATAGCATGCAATGCAAAATGTGTATGATTAATTAAATAAACAAAGTAATTAATGCAGAGAATAGTGTGCATCTAATGTTGGCCAGGGCTGTAGTTAGCGAGCTAGCTGCTACTCTGAACGTGATTCACCAGTTTGCTATTGAAGCTAGTTCAGCTGAATGCTGTTGTTGTTGCTCACCTGTACAGCCGCTTGATGTGAAGGATTTTGGCCTCTGGCTCGCTGTCTTGTCCCGGTCCGCTCATTCCTGCGGCTGTTTTCGGCTAGCTTTAGATTAGCACTCCGAAACTCAAGGCGCTGATCCGGGCTCGCGCGCCTTGTCTCAGGCTAGCTAGCAAGCTAGCTAACGTTGGCCAACGATAGCTTTCTAGCTAGCTCCCCACTTCCTCCGACTATTTAAACGGACTCGCTGTGGTTCCTTATGCCCCTTGTCGCAGGCCTCTTTACCCATCCGTTCGGAAGTCGGGTAAATCACGGACAAAACCGGGTTCGCTATAGGTCAGCTATCACGCCCCGGACTGTGTTTGATGTTGTTCCCCGTTCCAGGAGCCGTTCCGTGAGCGGCCATTTTTCCACAGCGACCGCTCCGGTCTCGCGAGACTTGAGTTCACTGCTACTGTGACCACTTAAAGTCTCGCGAGAGTTGTGACGGTTTCCACAGTGACCGCGAGATTTGTGGCATGTTCATGAACTGTATTTACATTGATTTTCAGTTAAAAGGTTTTCATCAGTTTTTTATTGCAAAGATGATGCTCAGAGGATACAAAGAAAAAAAAGGGATATAAATAACTTAAATGATGTGTAATAATGAAGGAACAGGAGTGAATTTTAATTTTCTTTGTTTTTTGTTTGGTTTTAGTTCTTTGCACAAAACTGTGAAGTTGTTTAACTGTCAGACAACCAGAAGCAAAAAGTACAGAAAGAATCATACTTAATTTAAGTTCCAAAATGCATGATTTTTTTAAATTGGAAAAACAAGTAAAGAAACATGAAAATTGATTCAGGCAACAAATCATCTATAATCTGATATTCCTGAGCTGTTCCTAGTCACGCCGTTCAACCTGTAATTGGAACTGGTG
Organism: Parauchenoglanis punctatus; assembly: GCA_030068025.1. NCBI lineage: Eukaryota > Metazoa > Chordata > Actinopteri > Siluriformes > Auchenoglanididae > Parauchenoglanis > Parauchenoglanis punctatus. The sequence goes on along the minus strand of JAQQZU010000019.1, from coordinate 583,188 downwards.
TGAAATGTGTGTGCATCCGTCCTGCATCAGCTTTAGGCACAAAAGAAGTTCCAGTGACAGGTTAAAGCTGGCTGCCAATCAGGGGAGAGACAGAGAGCGCAAGCGAGTCCAGTATAATCAAATAAAAAAGAAACCACATTAGTGATAGTAATAGTAAAAGTATTAGTACTAATATTGGTATACTATCAAAATCTAAATAGTGGACACCATTTAATACAAAGAATACTGAGTTCTATGGCTTTTGTAGCAGATGCGAGTAAAGTTGTTTTCAATAGAATCTACATGACTATTATTGTTATATTGACAATTTTTTTCATCATATGTGTGAAAATACTTTTGCACGGAGGTGTGTGACAGATAGAGAGAGAGAAAGAGAGACGAGAAAAGGCAATATCGACACCTTCACATCATGTTATGATAAGAATTTATTTTTATTCATCTTATTAATTTCATCTCTATGATTCTCCCACCCCGAAATATAAATACCTGCTTATTCCAAAAACAAAAAATAGTAATTATAATAATAATGGAAATGAACTCATTATTTTCGACAGCATTGAATAAACTAAAGGATGAGAATAGCAATCCCAATCATTATTACATTAATAATAATAATAATAATAATAATAATAATAATAATAATAATTACAATTCAATAACCAGAATATCAACATTCATAACAAATCCATAAACATTAGCAACACTCCAAATTGATCACTCTTTCCATTAATATATTTATATATATATGTACAAAAAAGAAGAAGAGAATTAAATCCCCAAATGTCTGCCCTTTTCATAAAAGATAATTTTTTGGGGTGGGGCTTATGGCTTGTCAAGGAGAATGGATATGATTATCTTATGGCTGACAAAGGTCAAATGAAGATTTAGCAGAAGGAGGCACATCATGGGAACTCCATCCATTTCCAGGGATTAAAGATAAAACAAATTATTTTAAAAATAAAACAAGAAAAGCAGGGAAGGGGAAAAGGGTACAAAAGGTCAGTAGAATAAAATGGGACGCTAAGTATCTCAAGGGGTTTACCTATAAACGATTCGTCTGCAGCTCAAGGCGAGCCTACACACACACACACACACACACACACACACACACACACACACACGCGCATACACTGGAGCACTGAAAACACCCAGCTGTAAGAATCAACAGCCATGAAGATGAATTAATTAATCAGAAATATTGTTATATTCTGTATATAGATAATATATAGATATGTACAAACATTGCTTTGTCACCTAGAAACTATTACAAAATGCCCCAGTCAATGAGAAAATGGGTGCAAGCTCGTGGTGTGTGGCAGCGTAATGGTGATGCATCATACGTCTCAGACTCCGTATGTTAAGTCTGTGCAAAAAAGTGCTTCCAAAGACACCTGCCTTGAAATTGCCACTTCATTTCCAAAAAAAACCCAAAAAAAAAACAAACAAACAAGAAAAGTTTCCTCGTCTAGGACAAAATACATCCTGTACAATGCATATATAAACAAATCATATATACACGCCCATACAATATATACCCATACATCAGTATATACACAAACACTGTACACACACTGTATATACACACATTCACCCACTACACAACATTATTTCAACTGCAATACATACCTGCAATTGTTTAAAAAAAAGGGAAGAAAAAAATTAAAAATGTCCAGGCTGTTCAGCCGTGAAGTCCAGAAGTTAAAGTCACCTCCAAATCCAGTGAACTCTCGACTGCTGTTACGGATAAACAAGAGACAACATTTCCTCATCCAGGATCGGATAATTTGTAAGAAAAAAAAAAATAAAACTCCGTCTGCGTCGTTTCAGAGGCAGAGACGCGGGAAGAGTCGGGGAGCAGGTTAAAACTGACAAAATCCAAAGAAACTTGCTTCTCAAACAGTTTTCTTCTTCTCATCAAAGTCTAACTGAAGCACATGTGATAGTGTGGCATGATTAAAATTGGAAAAAAAAATTTAAAACTCGGCTATTTCCATTCTCAGTGCACACCTCACAATCAGTTCGTTTCACTGTTATGTGCATATTTAAATACCTCGAATGAAGAGACTCGAAAAACGCAGAGCTGTGATGAGCAGAACGAATCTGTGGATATCATGTCCTAGAAGAACAGCACCTTTTGAAACACCCATGGAAATATCTCCTTCCCTCTGGATGAGATGTTCACATAGTTCGTTTAGAGATTTGTGTAAAACGTGTCAAATGGAGATCATCCTCGAACACCTGTCCCACATGCACATCCGAAAGCCTTTCTACGTTTTGTGGTGAAAGCTGAAAGTTAATGTCCTACAAAGTCAGAGAAAGAGCAGGAGACGGAAAGTACCTATGTTCTCTTTGGGTCAGCTGGGGCTCTACTTTTCAGAGCCTCAGTTTCCTCTCTGTCAAGCGAGCGAGTCGCGAGACAGCGCCCTCGCATTAAAGCCACGCCATCCCGAAGACGGTCCTAGCTGAGGCGTCCAATTAGATTCCAGATTGTCCTCCACAAAGCTGTGCGATTGGCTGGTGGGAGAGACGGGATACAAAGAAACATAGTGGAGAAAAGCGATGCAGAAGTGTGAAGAAATCACTGCTACTTCTTAGAGAAGAGATGGACCAACTACCCTGTGCTAAGCTATGAAGCAAAATGTTTACCTGAGTCTCTTATTCCTGTGGCTGAGGTATATCACCGACCAGAGACCCTGTAGACCATGTTCTTTCAACCATGTCTTTAAGGATGCCTTTTTATTACTGAATTTTATAAAACTTGCTTGTAATATAGCCATAAATATATATAATAGGCTCTTGGGGAAACAAAAGGTAATCAGTCCATTCTCCTCTCTAGACTCAAAGATCATCTTTAGAGTTACAGGTAAAAATATTAACCGTTTTCTTATTGTGAAGTTCATCCTTGAACTCATGTTCTCCTTTCAGCCTGTTATATTAGTGCATCTATATATATATATATATTTTTTTTTACAATGAACACTCAGTTCCATAGTCCTATAAGGCTTACAACAAATCAGTTATAGAAGACATTTCAAAGCCTGCTGCAGTGGATAAGCCAGGTCTTTGTCATGACTATGACGGTATAACAGGTTTATCATGATAATATGAATAAAATGGACATGAAATATAATGAAATCTGCAGACACAGGATGTGATTCTATACAGCAGATTAGAAATTAAGGTTGAGCTACTGCATGTGCAGATTTGTCAAGGTGAAGGTTTGGGCACTGCAATCAAAGGTGCCAACATTTACTAAATCAGCTAAATCAGAACAAATACAAATTAAGCCAATTCACTGAAGGGGAGAGGACGGAGGACGTGAAGTGAGCGTGTGCTTCTGGAAGTGGTTGTTTTCACTACACAGACTTTATTAGGTGAAATCTGAGCTGTGAATCTTGTGAGCCAATCGAAAAACCAAAAAAGTGGGGACTGCGGTCTTTCTCGTCAATTAAAAAATACGTAGTAGCTGTTTATTATTAAGTAGCGGTTCAACTAGACTTTTATTACTGTTGCTTGGCACACACCTGAAAAAGAACCCTAGCCGTCCGGTCCATTGTCATATGATAGGGTTTTTTTTTGGTAACATTCTGTTTTATTCTGTATGCTTGTTATGATTAAGTTAGAACAGTTAGTCCTGGTGGCACCTCTTTATAATTATAGCTGAAATGTTTATAGGTTGAGCTATTACTGAGTTTCTAGAACCTACACAGAAATGTAATTGCGATGTCACTTATTAGTTTGTGTCAAACTAATATACCGGTGGGAATAGTTATTAATAAATGTACTATAAAATAAGCAAAAAGATATTGTTTACAATATGATCAGTTCCTCTGTTATTGGCCTGCTGTCATATTTTGATATGAAGACAACCTGACAGAGACCACTTCACATTGTATTCATGAATCACTGAACATTCAGAGGAAAAATGAACAGCATGGCAAGACAAATGGACAACAAGGAGCTTGGGGGAGGGTTAATGGGAGGCAGGGCTATGAGACAGATTTCTAAAATATCACTTTTTTCTTAATCTATAGCACCAGTTGATCACACACAGGTTCTGAGATTGAGAAGAGAAAACATTGCACAAGTCCATTAAGTCTACTGAGGCAGCTTCCTTCATTTCAAATTTCGAAGCCCAAGAGCACTTCTCTTTAAGCGTGACATTAACGGCTAAAAAAATTGAGACCAGTTCTTCTGCTTTGAAAGAAAAAAAAAACGAAAATGTTTCCCTGTTCCAGCTCACAATATCGTCCAAGTCACTTTAGCGTGAATGAGCGAGATGCGAGATGCGAAATGGAAACGAGTTGTTGAGATTGTTATTCTGTTGCTTGTTTGAAAACCCTGTTGAAGGATGCAGAGAAGGCACTAAGGAAGCCAGACGACATGATAATACGAGCATATCTGCTTCAGAAGGCCTTGAAAGCTGGCGTTTTCTGAAGGTTTAGACCTTTTACCCACTTTGTTTTTTTAGAGAATTATATGTCTTTTTTGTTTCACACAGCACTCAAGAGGTCAGTTACCCAGCTGATTGTTTAAAAAACAAAAAACTAAATTCAGGAATTCATATCATTCACAAGAATCGCCCCCATTTGGTTCACTGGACACCACCATACGATGTCATTCCAGAGGAATATACGAAGGAAAAGTCATGTTTTTTTTTTTACATTAGTCAAAAGGAAATATGAGATCCATCCACTGGAGAGCCCTTTAGTAGTTTTGTGTGGATGGTTTAAGGATGAGCGCCTCCCAAAAAAGATGTGCCTCATGCAGAAAAAAAGGATGAAAAAGGGCAGAAGTAAGGGATGTTATCGCTCTTCATTCGGATTGGCGTAGCGCCGTTAGAGACCTGCTCCCCCTCCTTCTAATCCACTTCCCATGTTTGATGTTGTTGTGGTCCCGTTTGCCATAGAGGCTTTTTGGTTGGCGCGCATCTCTCCATTCCGGCTGAGGTGTGTATGAAGTGGGGAGTGGGTGGGAGAAGCTACTTTGGGGGGCGGGCCTCCGTTCTGGGGCGGGTTGTCGGAGGAGATGTCCGAGGGAGAGACTCCAAAGGCAGGAGCGGCGCTCATTTCTCCTCCGCCAACACTCACACCGGGGTCTGGAGAACCCAGGGAGGGAAGCTGCTCTTCCTAGCAAGACAAAGAGAAAGAAAGAAGGGGGGAGGGAGAGAAAATAGAGGAAAGAAAGAACATGAGGAGCATTTGAAGGACAGAAGGTGGATGGAGAAACGATAGAAGGAAGAATGAAACCATAACACAGGGTATGGGAGAAAGCATATAATGATAGAGAGGTTCAGAATCAAAGAAGATAGGAGATAAGAGGAAAGAAGAAAAAGAAAAGGAGGGATGGACAGATAAGGTCACAAGGGATGGGAGAAGTAGTGGAAAGGGAAAAAAGAGGAGAATGAGTTACACGGCCGAGGTATGGGAAACATCCATAAAAATGCTCCAGAAGTGAAAAGGCACGTAAAGAGAAAGAGAGAAAGAAGGAGAGAGAGAGAGAAAGAGAGAGGGATGAAGGAGGGATTAAAAATCTGGGGTTGATATACAAGGTCAGTCGAGCGGTTCCACTCCCCTCCTCTCCCAATGCTGCACTGTGCAGACAAGACAGGAACGGCATGTGGTGCGATAAATATTACACTAAGACGAACGTAAAAATTTAAAACCACTTGCTCACAGACAAAATCTTAAAATCTAACTTTTGGAAAATGGGGTTTGAATTGCAAAAGAACAAATGCTGATGATTTCGCTGTGAAGGGACGGGAGTGGCAGAAAACATCACTGAAAGACAGAAAGTTATAATGTACCGCATTGTTAGGTACAAGCATGTCATACCGATGTACTAATATCTCATATCTGGGTTTCTATCCTATGAAATACAACTGACTCCACCCTTTCAGGAATATTATACAGTAAGGTCCAAAATTTCTAGTCCACTAACAAGAACTGGTTTTATTCATGAATGCAATTAGTGATGCATTCATTTTGGATGAAACTGAAACTAAAACATTGATGGAATAAAATACAGACTAGTTTGAATAATGTCAAATAAAATCTAATCCTCTGTTTTTGACCAATAATGGACACAATACTGTCATGCAGTATCACTAAATTGGACTGGCGAGCCAGCCAGGAGTGAGAATATCCAATTTTGAGCCAAAACAACTCCGCTCAAATGGCTGATCAACTAAAAAAATAATAATAGTTTACACCATGCATAAATTATGCTAGAACTTAATTGCAGCAATGTACCTTTGAGCCTGTATTTTGATAATGTTCTAAATATTTGTTTTAAAAAAGCACTCATTTTTGCAGACTGTTGGACTGATAAATTTATGTTTAACTTTTAACTTTAAAGATTTAAAGTTAAGGTTTACCCTAGTCATTTGGGATCTGCAATTAGGTGTGGTGAATGACTTTGTTTCCCTGCTTTCTGTTTCACCCATTTCAGGGGTTGCAATGATGCATCGTAAAAATACAATCAAACTTCCTCTGAACTCAACCATGCAATATTTAAGTGGTTAACCTATTTCAGATGGCTAAATCTGATAAGTTCAGTGAGCAATACATGAGAGAGAATATATCACCAATCTTTATATCATCTTATCATCTACATCAATATATCATCAAGAACTGAAAAGATTAGACTCTAGTTTTCACCACACAATAAACTAGAGTCCTCTTTGACGTCAGTTGCATCAATGTGACCATGGAGTGATTTTGGAGCCTGTACTTTGATAATGTTATGCATTGAAAAGATTCCCTGTAAAGCAGCAGTGGTGGATTTTGGCTCACTGCAGTGCATGTGGTAAAGGTTGCTATTTTTGCCATTTAGTTAGTCTGTTATCCTTAGTTAATTCTGAGTTGATGTTACAGTGACTAGCTAACATGGGAGATCTTCAGTGTGGACGAGCATAAGTGTAAGTTAGCTCTTCCACCTGTTTTTTAAATGTCTCTCCTGTTTGATTTTGTTCTACTCACTTCAGGAGTTGTAATAGTGCATCCCCAAATAGTACTAAAATGCTTCTGAACTAACAAAATGTGATACTTATTTTGTCCTCCTGGATGGCTGAATCTGACCTGATAGATTGGTGAGCCAGCCAGTACTTTGGTACTGCAGTTGTGTCTTTAGATAAGAGTCTGTTTTCCTCCTGATCCATCTTAGGTCTAAATATTTCTCCTGGTCATTGTGATCAACAGTTTCTTATGAGTAGTCACATTGGTCTTATACATCAGTTTGTTTTTACTTTTTTACCTCTGCTTGTTGATCTATGATTATATCCCTGTTGACTTGGAGCATGATTGTCATATATTCCCTGCTATTTCAATGAAATATAGAGTGTCATTATAAAAAAAAAACTTAAAGGAAATGATGTACAAACGGGTTATGCAATTTCATATTAGGATTTCCCAAACTGTTTTGTTTCTTGGTAGTGGACTCAGACCTCTGGACACCACTGTAATTGAAAGAGTAATGTTTAAATGCCTGTAAGGTTAATGGCACTAAGATCAGTCTGGCCAGAGTGAGTAACTTTTCAAATTTTGTTTCTTGGACATTTCCCATAACAATATTACACCATAATATAGTTATATATTTTAAAATTGCCAAGAAACATTTTGGACCAAAGTGAACAAAAGAAATTGGAAACTATTGCTACTAAACTTAGTAAGATTCATATTTAATATTTGTACAAAACAGATGCTGTGTGTTTTTATTAATAAATTTAGGCTTGAAGATTTGAAGGTTTAAGTAAGTTTGGTGTAAGTTTTTATATTATGTCTAGGCTTGTGAGATATTGGTTTTCCGCTGCTCATGGTTTAAAAAATTGCGATGAATGATTTAATCGTCCTGAAATAACAAATAAAGAATAAATAAAGACAGGAAAGCAAGCATTTCCACCCCTTCAGGTTTAAGGGGAGTAGGACAAGGCATAATAAAATATTTACAGCAGTGCAGTCAGGAACTGCTTGTTGGCAGTGGCAATTGTTGGAAAACTTAGCTGGATGGTGGATTTAAAAGAAAGCATAACAGTACATTTTATATATAATCCTATACACAAATCAGTTGTGTAATGTCGACATGGCTGACATTATACTGCATAATCTGATTGCGGAGCTCCTAAGAAAAGTGTATAAAGATAGACATGTCTAGTAATAAAATAATCAGAGTAAATGTCACTGGGTATCATGGCAGTGTAATGCTGTGTTAAATCCTTTTATCGCACAAGCCTAATCATGTCCCTTGTTAAAAATCTGTCATTAATAGATTAGATATGGACAATAATTTCTGGGTCAATCAACAAGAATTATATCAATTTAAATCTTATAAACTATGCTGGTAAAAAAAAATAATAAAGAATGTGCGTGTGATATACAGCTCTGGAAAAAATTAACACACCACTTCAATTTTTTGTTAAATCAGCATCTCTCTGTATGGCAGATACATTCCAGTGTCTGTGGTGGAATTCCAACCTCATTTTACCTAATGAGGTACTGATTAGGTGATCACCTGAACTAAATCTTATTTAACAAGGAAAAGTATAAAAACCACTGCTGTGGTCATCACTATCCTCTTGCAATAGGACCAGTCTGGATGGCAAAAACAGTGCTAGTAGTTACTTAAATTTAACTGGAATACAAAAATATCTATTCATCATGCCAAAAGAGTTACTGAGAACTTTTTAGTGAAAAAAAGAAGGTTTCGATTCTGGCTTTACTGGCAGAGGGATTCAGTGAGCGTCAGGTTGCTTCCATCCTCAAAATTTCAAAGACGGAATTTCATAAGAACAAGGTCAAGTAGCAGACATCGGGGACAACAAAGTTGCAGTCTGGCAGAGGGTGAAAACGACTCTCCACTGACCGGGATGATCGTCAGCTTCTTTGAATGTCACTCAACAACCACAGGATGACATCAAGTGACCTCCATAAAAAAAATGGCAAATGGCAGCTGGGATTAAGTGCACAGCCAAGACGGTTTGAAACAGGCTCCTTCGGGGGAGGTTGAAGACATGCAAAGCTAGAAAAAAGCCCTTCATCAATGAGAAGCAAAGAACCAGTCTGAGGTTTGCTAAACACCATAATGATTGGACCATAAAGAACTGGAGTAAGGTCATCTTCTCTGATGAGTCCAGTTTTCAGATTTTCCCATCACCTGGTTATCTAATACTTGGAGAGAGACCTGAAGAGACCTATAAGTCACAGTGGCTTGCACCCACTGTGAAATTTGGTGGAGGATCAGTGATGATCTGGGAGAGCTTCAGCAAGGCTGGAATGGGGCAGATTTTTGTTTGTGATGGACGCAGGAATCAAGACATGGGCAAGGTTATCCTGGAAGAAAACTTGCTTCCTTCTGCTCAATGTTTCCTAACTCTGAGGACTTGGTTTCCAGCAGGACAATGCTCCATGCCACAGACCCAGGTCAATCAAGGTGGGGATGGAGGACCACAAGAACAAGACCCTGTCATGGCCAGCCCAATCTCCAGACCTGAATCCCATTGAAGACCTCAGGAATGTGATCAAGAGAAAGATAGATGGTCACAAGCCATCAGAGAAAGCTGAGCTGATTGAATTTTTGCTCTCTAGAGCAATATGAATGACTGGTGGAGAACACGCCAAGATGCATGAAAGCTGTGATTAAACGTCAGAGATATCCCAGCAAATACTGATTTCTGAACTCTACCTAAGTTCAAACTTTAGTTTAGTTTAAAATTGAAAATGATCTTGATTTATGCATTAATCAAGGTCTGAAAACATCTTTTCAGATGTTCTAGGTTCTAGATTTGTTTAAAAAAAAATTTTTTTTGTTATTTTGACCAGTTGTCACTTTCTGCAATTAAATGCTGTAAGTGACAATATTTTTATGTGGAATTTGGGGGAAATGTTGTCCGTAGTTTATGGAATAAAACCTGAAATAAATGCTGATATTCCTCAAACACATACCTATATATATATATATATAATATACACTATATTGCCAAAAGTATTCACTCACTCATCGAAATTAAATTGAGGTGTTCCAATCACTTCCATGGCCACAGGTGTATAACTTCAAGCACCTCGGCATGCAGACTGCTTCTACAAACAATTGTGAAAGAATGGGTCGCTCTCAGGAGCTCAGTGAATTCCAGCGTGGTACCGTGATAGGATGCCACCTGCGCAACAAGTCCAGTCGTGAAATTTCCTCGCTACTAAATATTCCACCGTCAACTGTCAGTGGTATTATAACAAAGTGGAAGTGATTGGGAACGACGGCAACTCAGCCACGAAGTGGTAGGCCACGTAAAATGACAGAGCATGGTCAGCGGATGCTGAGGTGCATAGTGCGCAGAGGTCGCCGACTTTCTGCAGAGTCGGTCGCTACAGACCTCCAAACTTCATGTGGCCTTCAGATT
>JAQQZU010000019.1:531007-569100 GCA_030068025.1 Parauchenoglanis punctatus | reverse complement strand
ACACACACACACACACACACACACACCAACACCAACACCAAATCGTACACACAGATTTTAGATAACTGACACAAAAACGTACACACAAACATAAAAATACTGACAAGGAGTAAAACATCTGTAGGAAAAAAAGGAACACATGTTCATTAAAAAAACAATAAGTTATCATTCTGTGGTAGAGTATCAGCCAGCATGCTGTAAAAGATTAATATAGGATGATACTGAGTCCTACAGACTTAAATTTAAACAAAAGGCCATGCTACACACCTACAAAGCATGCATTCAAGCATGTCTGCATGCCATTCCTGCAGAGGTAGTCAAGGAAAAGAGAACCATTGATCTAGTTCAACTTTAAAAGCATGAAGAACAGACGGAAGTGCTTAAGAAAAGATACATGAAATCAGCAAGGGCTGCAGGAGGTACACGTTATTTGTCATAGTGGTATATCACTCTCACGAACATTTAAATAAAAAAAGCCAGTACACAATTCAGCCACAAGTTTACGTTCATTCACATTGCTAATATTTAAAAGCTAGAATGGTAACATAACGCATGCAGAGAAAAGCTGGTGAACTCGATCATGTGTGTTTATGGAAATGATGGTGGAAATGCTTGTGGGTTTCAGGTTGTGTTGGCCAAATTTGGTCTCATAAAGATATTCACTGAAACGTTTTGCTTTTACACTTTTTCAATCTCTGGGCCTTTTGGTACGTTTTGTGGAGTGTGAAAGCTGTTTGTGTGCCACTGAGATCCGATCCCTGGTCCTCTTGTGGTCTGGGTTTCACTTCGACGTACTCTGATGCGTTCTGCATCGTGTGTGGAAGCTGTCTGGTCTCAGCACCTCATGCCGAATAACATGGTTGGTTCTACTTGTCATTCCTGTTTGTGCTTTCGTGATGCTGGGATAAAGGTTTGTTATTGCCAACCAAAGTTTCATTGGATCGCAATGCTGATTTTTGGTGTGAGTGCTGAGAACATCAAGAAAAATGCATGTTTCATGCTCAACTTCTAAGAGAAAGCCTTCTCATTTGCAGGTATTCCTTCACGATGACATGGCATGCAAAAATGTAAAGGCAACTGCAACCTGCAATTAAGAACCCCACCCCTAGCAAGCCCAGAATTGTGAAAATCTTGTAACGGGTGGCAGCTCATCAACCGAAACTAAATCCCAGCAAGACTGAGCCAAGGGAACTTTCAGATGACATGCAACCCTGGGGTAGTTCTGGACAACCTGTCCTTCTCTTCTCATGCTGCTAACTGAATTTGTTCGTGTAGCGGTCTACTTTATAACATCATCATAAAGGTGTGGCTATTTCGGTCCATGGAATTCATTCATGTGTTCATTCAGTTCCTTGTCTTCCCAAGAATGAACTACTGGAAGTCACTGCTTGTAGGTCCTCCCCCCACAGCCGATCCACTTGTTCTTCCACAATAACCCATGTACCTTCCTACCTGCTATGTACCTTCCACTGCATTCCATTATATTTAACACAAATGAGCTTCTCTACAAGGCCAAAACCGGTGCCCCCACCTAGTTGAAAACCCAGATCTGAACCACATCCCCTTCAAACCCTTAAAAAGTTTACACCCACAATCCTGAGGAAACCCACATGCTGAGGATTCCCAAGCTATGCTAAGGATTTCTGTCCTTCTTTACCAAGCCAGCAACCTTTGGTAGTTGTACCCTCCTCAGGGGCAACTACGTCAAGATGTGGAACAGATTGGAAGACAGCTCATAACAGTCTTCAAGTAATCCTTCATTCACCACCTACAGGAGATACAAACCCTCTCCTCGGTGTCTGACCCTTCAAGACTGCAAGGCACCTTGACTTATTAAACAGTACAGCCTTGGTCTGTTGAGGTAAATCTTGCTCCTGAAACGGAATCATCCTCATCCAGTGTTTGTTCAAACTCACTTGGGCTGGCAGGGGCTTTAGCTATTTTACCAGGCTTTTACCATTCATGGTTACTGGCCAGTCATATTCTGGACCTAACACTGATAAGAGACTGCTTTTAAGAGGATCTGCCTGGCCTGGGCTGCCACATTCCCAATCAATAAAGTTCACTTATCTATCTATCTGCTCATCTGCCCATCCGTCCGTCCATCCGTCCCTCCGTCAGTCCGTCCAAGCTCCAAGTGCCAATCATGGTTGTTATGGCATCACTTTTAGTCATGCAGTATGATCAGACGCTTACCTCACAATCAATGTTATCAAATGATAAAAGTTTTAAATTTTACTGATTAAAATGTAAATGCATTACTAGCTATTACGTACCTGTCATTTTTTTACCCAATCAAGTTTGGGGGAATTAATTGTAAAGTCTGAGCTCAAAAATGTGAGCTTTATGCCTCCTGGCATGTTGTTTTATTTCACTCACACGGAGTTTGTTCTTTCTAAATATCACATCCGTGGTTTTCTCTGCAAGATGCTGAGTACTTGAACAACCCATTCACTCACTTTTATTGAAAGTGTGAATAATTTTAAGAGCAGTGCTTATTAGTGTGTTTACAGCACTATGTGGGATGCAGAAATATGTTTATTTTAGACATATGAGACCAGTATTATTGAGGGATTATCAAAGAAACATCCAGAGGTTTCCATAAATATGATATAAAGCGCATTATGCCTGAATTCATGGTCTTGCTTCATGGGTTAGACAAGACATTAAGTCTTAATATCTCCTTAGAGATTGTCTAAATAGCATCTTGAAGAATGGTGAGGTCAATGCCAACATGATGAAAAAACAGTTCTTTTTTAATCATGTTGGTTCTTCGTCTTTCTCTTCCTTCAACCGAGATCTAGCCTGTGCTTCACTGCATGTCTTCTTTCCCTTTGAACTCTCAGTAAGCCTCTGCTGCAGCTAATCCCTCGCTCTTGTGGGAAAGAGTCTCAGCTGAATGGTAAAACAGCAGGAGCGCTAGACTGCATCACTGCCTGCAAAACGAGGATTCTGGCTGTTCACCCTATGTCTGCTTCTGCCAATAGACTAATTTTATTCTTCGAGTCATTCTTCATTCTATTTCATCACACCACCGCACCAGGTGTTATATTTCTAACATGACCAACCACTGCTCAGCAATTAAGAACCCAGACATTGTGTATTACAGGATGAAATGTAATAGGACCAGGCCATGGTCCGCAGGAAAATGGATCTGTTTCCCCTCTTATACGGAGACCAATAAAAATGTGCTTTAAAAGGGTATCACTGGAGGTGAGGAAGATATGTATGAGACGAGCTTGGTGGAAGATGGTGGGTTACCAGTGAGCAGATGATTGGACAAGCTCGGAAAGTCATTCAGTCGCTGCTGAAAACGACTGACACTCCAGAAGCAGAAAAGTTTGCCCTGAATACAGCACATTGAAGAGGAAAGTCAGTCTAAACACAGATGTGGCTAACAATGTCAAGGTTGACTCCTGTTTTCCTTAACAGCCTGTAAATGTGCTATAAAACTATGAACAAGTTACAAATGTGTCAGGCATCTCGGCCAGTGTTGGCTCAAAGGGGCAGGGGGTACAGATACTCATGCTAGCTCTTTGAACATCTTCAGGAGACGAGTCAGAGCGGACAGTTAATGACGGGGTTGCAGTTTTTAGACGAAATTGGGTTTATTTAAAATGCTCTTTTAGAAGATTCATATGTATTCAAAACTAGGCAGCTGGAGTTCACATGCAGACTCGATTTGAGAATTCATCATGTCATTTTCATTGTGAAAGGTCTTCACTCTGCTCTCTGCTGTTCCACTGTAATCTTTTGTAACATTTAGATGTTTTAGGTGGTTTAAGACTTTGCTCTAAGTGAAGCGATTTTCAGTGTCTTTCATCCTTAAAACCTTTCCATATTCAACAGTGTCGGTTTCATCCTGAGCTCAGTGTTGCGTGGGTTTCCTCCAGGTTCTAGGCTTACTCCCACATCCCAAAAACCTGCCAGTAGGTGAAAACGTGACTCTAAATTGCCTCTAAATGTGAATGAGTTTGTGAATAAAAGGCATATCCATTCTAGGGGGAATTCCCACCTCCTGCCCAGTGTTCACAGGATACAGGGTACAGGGATGGGCTCTGCATCCACAGCAACCCTGACCAGGACAAAACGCTTACTGAAGATCAATGAATGAATGAAGGAGAAAGACAGTGTTTCCTTATTTCATTGTTAGCCACAATGTTTGGTCAGACTCTTCCCTTTAAGCTGCCTCAAAACGATCCGAAGCAACTCATCTCAAAGATTCAGAATCGAGTGCATGAACATGAATCAACAGCTTTAACACTGAAACCAGCCATGACACGACCCATATGCAAACTCAGTAACAGGTTCCACTGCTAAGGATGCAAATAATTATAACTCTCAGGCAAATGCACCGACAGGTAGCGCAAAACCGAGACGGAGACATCGCAAAACAGATGTACTGACACACAGACGGTAGACCAAAACTGGACACAGCGGAGAAAGAAAATTGTGAGAGAGACAGAGAGAGAGAGAGAGAGAGAAGACAGGAAGAGCAGGAGAGACATACAGGAGCACTGACCTGATCTGCAAACATCCTGGCTTTGTGCTCTGATGCTACCCCTACCCTCAGCTCGTCCTCCACCGCCATGAGCCTTCATGCGAAGGAGAGAAAAATGGGAAGTTATTTCCAATAACACACATAATGAATATCATATTTATGATGTGAAAATCTTAAATGTTCAAGAAAGAATTCTCCCACTTTTATTTAAATGCGCTGTACGGGGTAACTTCGACTGTTTCTACATAAACAGCAGGAATTTAACGATCATGCAAAATCTCCCAAATCATGTTCCAAAATTCCCCGGGGGAATAACTGGAATAATGAAACAGGACTGCATTTAGAAGGTGTTAAGTACAAAAAAAGAAATCACTGATCATTTCATATCATTTAATCCTAGAAAATTATTCACAATCCACTATTTTTATTATTTTTTTTGCATTATATCCAGCCATTGTACTTTAGTTGTATTATAAAACTTTTAAACACACACGCAAAATTAAATACCAAGACAAGGTCAAAAGAAGTCATTTGTTTTTATTTTTATTCATCTTTTATTAATTCATCCCAGTAAATGAAGAGTTAAATATATTATTTTATGTTATTCCTGATGGTTCTGGAAGAAAAACAACGAATATGAAATATAGTTAACTATAAAATAAGGCAAATGCGATAAAACATTTTAAAAGAGCGATGCACAAATGGGCGCCGAGTGGCAGTAATTTCATCTGGTGGGCTCTTTTAGAAAATCTAGAACCATGAAGGGTTCCTTGGTTGTTCCTCTGATATCCCTTTTCCACCAACAGCGAACTGGTTCCCTTCTGGTTTACACATTTTCTGAGCATTTAGAAGAAAAATAAATTGGTTCGGAACCTGAAAAGTTGCTGGTTTTATCCAGTGTGAACCTTGATGACATCACAGGATGTGTTATTAGTTCGGAGAGGAAGCAGAGCGCAGCAATGCAGAACACGATGGAAAACGATAAATCGGACAGATATCCACCATCTTGCTACTACTGTCTACTTCCGCTGTGCCTTGCGCAACGCCCTCTACTGGTGACGTATCCTTTATTACGATGGTTCCACTCAAAACTGATGCAAACGCAGGCTGGTTCGCTACCTGGCACCAAGGTTCAAAGAATCCTGAAGGGAACCGGTTCAAAACCCGTTCCCTGTTGGTGGAAAAGGGGTATGAGGAAATCCTTAAAGCTGCTACGTGTATGCAGAACCCCACCACAGAAGGTCAGAGTTAGGAGACGCTAAGCAGCCTAGTTAACCATTGTTCCTGAAAGTGTTCGAATTAAAAAAATTTAAACGACAGGTTCTAGCGATTTCGAAGAAAATGAGTTGTGAGAAAAAAGGGGTTTTCAAGTGTTCTTCAGTGGTTTGCTGGATATTTAAGGGGTATAAAGAGGAAATGTGTGCGTGTGTGCATGAGAACAATGTTAAAGCTGATGAAATGCACATGAATGAAATCATAGAAATTGGTTTCATACAATGGTATTAGTCATTTATTATTCCATAAAAAGACAATGTTTACAAAAACAGCAATGAAATGAAGATAAACACATCAACAGACAAACCCGTTAAAACTGATCAACATGGAGACAGCGATCACAGACGGAACATTGGGTCAGGGTGATATGACAAAAATATGGTATCACAGTTCTCAGAGACACTCCCACATAGACAACGTGCAACAGGATGTATAGATTTGCTAAGAAACGTCCAGCAAAAACTGTTTCCTGAGGCTAGGTTTTAATTACTGTCCATACAATTATTACAAAAGAAATGATTCAGCATGGAAAATGAGGAACAATGATTTCTTTTTTTAATGATTAAAAAGATTCAGTGCAAAATTTTATCATATCAGCTGCCTCCAAGTTCCGTTCTGTTTGTTATTATGTAGGAAAATCGATTAAACAATCCACAATATCGCAATAAATATTGTTTAAATATGATCATAATATTGATATTATATCGCCCAGCCCTAATAAGAGGCTTTTGTTTGGACTATTTTCATTATACAATGAATAAACAGAAGCCAGATATGCACAAAAAAATTCCACATTTTAGAAAAACTGCATGTTCATAGCAAATGATGACGATATATTATTAATGCTACATGAAGCAAAGCATACATTGTATACTGCACAGGGTAGTAATTTAATAGATGACATGAAACAATATTGCACTTGTACGTACTACGATAAAATCTATAGAATGAGTCATATATCTCATTGAATCGTTCATGTGAATTGACTTAATTAGTATCATGATTTATAATTTATGATCATTTAAATACGTCTAACTCACAAGCAGCATCAAACAATACATATTTGGATTAGGAATTAACGATCTTAATTCTTCTGTGTTAATCCTGCAATCTTAACATCTGCTGCATTTCTGTTCCAGTCCAGCGCTGCTGTGAGACTAAACACTTCCATATTTAATTCTGCAGGTGCTTGTCAGTGATAATCGCATGCAGGTCGATTACAATGAAAGTTACGAAACCGGTATAAATTATTTCAAGAGTGCAGATGAAGGGACAGATACAGATGAGAACATGAACACCTGAACAAAATGTAATGAAGCAGCTCACGTTATCCCTTTCTGAACATTATTTACTGTGTTAGGTAACATTTCCAAACTTTATCCCACACCCTTCCGCAATGTTAAATGTAACTAGAAATGGATAAAAAGTACAATGTGCCATTTATTTATAAAGAAATTAAGTCGGCAAACTGCTTTGGTATAGAAGGAATAAAACACTCCGGGATGTGGAATTATAAGAAAACAATCAACTTTGGGAACTTTGTGATCATTCAGCCTTTTTTTTTTTTAAATTCACCAGATTAATATTTAGCTTTAACGTTGCATAACATTAATAATGAAGCAATCGATACGTTCTGCGTCTTGACGAGCTACCTATTTCCCTTTCGTATGCATTGAAAGTGAATACATAGATGCTACATATTTTCAGTCATTGCTACCAAGACCATTAGCCAAAGATGTGCATGCAGGCGATATATTGCATCAAGATAAAACTCAAGCTAAACTTTGGCTTTTTGTGATATGAGCATGAGACAAACCTGAACTGAATTTATTTAGCGTACTAGAGCGTTAGAATCTAATTCTTACCTGCTAGCAGAAACTCAACCATGATCATACCTGCCTCTCCTGTCATTTCTGATTACCTGTCAATTATTCCTTTAATCTGGGAGTCCTTCTCCATCTGCTGTAGCCTCAGCCTCCTCTCGCTGTCCTCCAGCCGGCTCTGGTACTGCAGCAGGATCTTGTTGGTCTGTTGCTCCTGAGAGACTAGCCTCCGCTCATACTCCTCCAGCTTGCGGTGGGACATCATCAGACGATCCTTCAGAGACTGGATCTCCTCCTCGTACTCCCGTACCTGCATCAGTTGCAAGTAATTAACAGTCATAGTTATTTGGTAGATATGCGCTTATCACATAGCTCTGCTGTGTTGCGAGTACAGTTGACAGGATGTAAATTTTTTGCATTATATCATTTAAGTAATTAATAAAATGACTAACAAAATGAGTTTAACGCCACACTCGCTACGGAGACAAGAAATTAGCCGATATAAACGCTGGCGGCTCACATGCGACAGCCACAAGATCAAATAAATCCGGTTCTGTCAACCAGCCGCGCGTTCCATTACGAAAACATTGGCAAACATCCGCGACCTAAACGAGAGTTTGCCCTATTGAACGCCAAGTCCAGCGTGAACGTTTCGGCCACTCGGAAACGCTCTCCGGACATAGCTCACGGGACAAATCAAAATCGCCGACAGGTACGGAAATTCAAATAGCATCATGGTGACTTTTACTAATTATTGGAAAATGTCATAAAAATAACATCTTTTTATTCTTTCAGAATAGTTTTGTATGTGACGATATATAATAACGATATGGCTAAATGGTTACCTTACAAATTGGCTTATCTCAAAGAAGTGTACAGTTTTATTGTTGTTGGCAGTCAACATGTCTAAACACTAAAACAATAAGCACACTCCTGGCCGCCATCTTTAAAACGCTATTCACTAACGTTCATTAACATCTACTTCACCTGAATGACTGCTTGTGAAAAGCGCTCGCGTTAATGAAGGCACGGCGGCTTCTCATGCACAACAAAGGCTGAGAAATGAACTAGTTACCTACTTATAGCTAAGAGATATATGGTCATTTTATTAGCTAATTACTGACATTGCTTTTGAAGAGGAAAAGCAGACTTAGCCATGATACGTTTAGCCATAACTGGTTTCTAAATTTAATTCAAGTGCTGATGCTAGCTGACTAAGTCATAATGGCTAACAAATGAAAAGTTAGTACTAGCTAACACATCGAGAACTATAACAAGCTACAGAGTTAAAGATAACGCTTGCTAAAATGTTGAGAATTAATGACGCTAAAATACTTGAAGGTAATGCTAGCTAACACATCAAGAATTAATGACGCTAAAATATTTAAAGATAATGCTACATAACATGTTGAGAACTAATGACAGGTAACAATTCGAAAGTTATTGCTAACACATTACGAAATAATGACGGCTAGCATGTTGAAAGTTAATACATATTAAAGCATTAAAAGCTAAGCTATCAGGAGACAATGCTAGCTTATTATTTTGCTTGTTATATTGCTTTTTTTGTTGTATGCAGAAAAGACTATTTTCCAGATGGTGTCTATCGTATCTACACTCCACTATATGTATGAGCGTACATCTGCTCATTAGCGCTATAACCAGGTCACCTGATCAGGGCGTAGATGCGGGTGAAGAATAAACAACTGCAACATAGTGATGTAATCCAGGTCTGTTCTATTTTCCCGAAGTTTATTTATTCCAAAAGACTATTCAGGTTCATTTCAT
This sequence comes from Parauchenoglanis punctatus, assembly GCA_030068025.1. Taxonomy (NCBI): domain Eukaryota; kingdom Metazoa; phylum Chordata; class Actinopteri; order Siluriformes; family Auchenoglanididae; genus Parauchenoglanis; species Parauchenoglanis punctatus. The sequence goes on along the minus strand of JAQQZU010000019.1, from coordinate 559,713 downwards.
TCAGCTGTCACTTGAATAATTCACAGATGACGCACAGCACCATCTGTTGTAGAGGTGATGGACATAACGGCATTTCTTGAGCATCTGTTTCAGGGATTAAGGCACTGCTTAAGGATGTATACAAAACTTCTGCCACATCACAGACATCTCTCTCTCTCGCTGTCTCTCGACGTTATAAGAAAGTAATTATCGACTTCCGGAAACAATTCATGCTTAGAAAATTAATCGGCACCTTCTGACCAATCACAATTCAGAATTCCATAGCACTGTGATATAATAAATAAATTAATCCAGATGGTTCTGAATGTTGTATTATTTCTTAATTCTTTTTATTCAACCAACCAGCATTTACAAATAGATTCGGGCATTTTAAACAGGAAGTGATGTTCCAAGAGCACCAGGGAAAAAAGTTTTACAGTTTGCAAACTTAATGAACTGCAAACGTCGTGCATGTTTTTCGCTGTGTGTGTCTGAACGTGTGTGTATAATAATTCAGGCTGGTCATTGCTTGATAATACAGTCTCAGCTCAGTAGTTTTGGCTCTTGGGAAAATTTAAATTGCAGCCAGATGGAGCCTAGAGTCTAACTATAGCACTGATAGATATGGCACACTGACGGGTTAGCGTTAGCAACCATCTGCTCTCATACAGAGCCAACTAAATAACCTGAGTTAGCTAAAGTTCTGCTCCTGATATTTATCTCCACAATGAGAAATGTCTGGACACCAACAAATCCAAATCCAGTTAGCTAGAAATTGTGGAGGAAATCGCTAAATCAGTTCTATCAGAGTGAAACAAATGTTATACAGCGATAAACATTTATCCTTGATAGCTCTACTTTACTGAAAACTAAACTTTACTATTTGTCTTAATATCTCTTATGTCACCTAGGTATTGTACTGTTAATTAAAATTGCTAACGATTTGTTGGCAATAATCCATTTATAAGCCTGACTATAAAGCTTTGATAATGCTTTGTTTCCTTGTTACTCCTGTACAGTTATATGAGAGAAACGAACCCGGTCTAAACGCGACTCGTCCATGCTTTTGGAGTACTCCTTCAGCTTAAAATCTTCTCTCTCGATGCGTGAGCTCTCGATGTCAGCGGAAAGGTGTGGCATGTTGGACACCCAGGCAACTGTCCTTTCTGAGGCAGGGGTGGGTGGGTTCAAAGTGTTGGGGGATGAGCCCTGAAAATAGAAAGAAAATTTCCGAATAAGTAGAAGTGTTTAAGTAAAATCACACAATTGTTATCATTTCAGTGCATTAATATTTTGCCAGAGTGTGAAAGCATATCAATTCTTGTACGCCAACTCAATTACACCTTATATTTCTTTAGACATCTAACAATAATGTGCAATTTTGTGCATTGTTAACAAAGAAGAAAATGCTGTGTTGTGTTGTTATTGGAAAATAATCAATGAAAATGAATTCTTGTTATCACTTATGCTATAGTCTCTTATTTCTCTCTCTCGAAGTTAATAAGACAAAAATGACAGAAAAAACTTCAAGGCATAAATTATTCTGTACTGAAGTACTGAATTGTGAACTGTTTCAAATATGCACCTGTAAAATTATGATGAATCTTCATCAAAATAATTTACTCTTATTTTACATTTCCATGTGTGTGGAAACTGTTTAACACTCACTCAGGTATAATTCTAACTCCCTGTGTTTAATTAATACTTTTACAATACCCCATACTATCATGAAATTTGCACATAATTGTGCTTATTCTTTGTAAACCTGCTGAGCACCTGTTTGCTGATGGAAGGCTTGAGTAAGTGCTGCTGTGAGTGTTGTCGCTCCTTGTGCGACTGCTGTGTTGACTGTGGTGTTCCCCCCTGAGAACCCTGAGATCCCTGGCTCTCACGGGTGGAACTGTGCTGATGAGGAAGGCCGGGGGCTGTGTTATCCTTGACAGAGAGCTGTTGCCGTGGGCCCTGCTGCCTGCCTCCGAACCCCGACTCAGGAGACTGGAGCATGTTTCCGCTCGGAGGCCTTGTCTTGCTGGGGGGTGTGGCACCGGCAGCTGAGCTCACAGAAAGCTGATGGGAGGTTTGAGACTTCATGCGCTGTGTGGGAGGTGGCACCATGGAGCTTTGACGGACAGGCTGGACAGTGGTAGGAGGCGAGGCGAGGGAGGAATGAGATGTGCCCGTCTGTGAGGCCATGCCCATCATCTGCTGCTGCTGGAGGTTTTCCTGACATACGAGCAAAAGAGGAACAGCTAGGTATAGTAAAAATAGTAACTTATGTTTGGGTCTTAAATACGATAAACTGTGCAGTAAAGCAATTTAAGGAAAACACAAAGGGATTTTTAGAATCTCATAAATGTTTACTAATAATTTAAAACTATTCATTCATGTAAAACATGAATGGAACAGTTGTATAAAAATATAAAAATCTTTTTCTCCTCCTCTGTTATGAAGTTTTATAAAAAATAAGCAAACATAAAATTCAAACAGAAATTGGAATGATTTACATAAAGAAATCCTTAACCCTAACCCTGACCCTAACCCCAAACCCTAACCCTGACCCTAACCCCAAACCCCCAAACCCTAACCCTGAACCCTAACCCCAAACCCTAACCCCAAACCCTAACCCCAAACCCTAACCCTGAACCTAACCCCAAACCCTAACCCCAAACCCTGACCCTAACCCCAAACCCTAAACCTAACCCCAAACCCTAACCCTGAACCTAACCCCAAACCCTAACCCTGAACTTAACCCCCAACCATAACCCTGACCCCCAAACCAAAAACCTGACCCAAACCCTAGGTAATTGAAACAAAGTAGAGCCATAGCGGAGCTTAACAAGCGTCGGCCCATGCCCCTTCCCTTGGCTCCCTATCTAACCACGCAGGTTGCAAGGATTTGTGATGGGGGAGTCATTGTAAATTCAAAAACCTAACCCCAAACCCCTAACCCAAACCCCCCAATCCTAACCCTGACCCTAACCCCAAACTCCCTAAACCTAACCCTAATGCCAAACCCCCAGCCCTAACTCCTAAACCCTAACCTCAAAAGCCCCTAACCCATGCCTTTTTGTTTTCTTTTTATTGATAGTCTATGTCTGATGACATATTTCGTTTAACTTTTTCTTCTAAGATTACAGCTAGCACTTAAATTTGTGTAAGCTGAAAGTTTATAATTTTCTTTTAGTAATTTCTCTTCAGGATAAAGAAAAGAAGTTGTACCTGCATGTGCATAGAGAGTTGCCGTCGAGCATAATCTCCCCGGCTGTATTCATCACTGTAGCTGTGGGAGTGCACGATGCTGGGCTGGCCGAGGTGTGGGCCGGGTCTGAGCGTGGAGAGGTCTTCGCTCCGGGAGAAGGCGCCACGGGCAAACTGTGGCAAGTACGCAGGGTGTGAGGAGTCTGGCTCTGGGGCCAGCAGGAGGGGTGGAGGCACCTGAGCACGACTGTGCTGGCGCTGGAGTTGAGGACCATCGGCAGCCATGTGGAAGAGAGGGTTCTGGAAGGAGAGTGGGTATCGGAGTGCAGCGGCCTGCTGCTGCTGCTGCTGGGACAGCGAGTCGGTGGCGGTCCCCGTCTGGCTCAGCTGGCTTAATCTTAGGCCGCCGGACACACTGGAGCCACCCGAACCGGCCGACATCCGCCCTCCACCGGCACGCAGCTGACCTCCAAGGCCTCCTCCACCACCACCAAGGCCACCAAACCCAGCAAGTGAGGCCTGGGGAGAGTTGAGCATGTCCCCCAGAGACTGCAGGTTAGAGACGCTGTTCATTCTTGAGTCCTGGAGGTCCATCATAGAAATACTTTCATTAATGGTCAGAACCTATGAGGGGGGAGAACGCTGCAGTTACGTGCTCTTTTAATGTGTGCTACAAAATCTCAACTCTATTTATCTACTTTTTGGCGCAACTAGTGCGATTCGGATAAATCCAAAAATCCAAAACACACCACATGAAGACAGTCACGTTTGTATGTATAACAGCACCCACATCATCGTGTTGCCCTCTTTCGCCATGCTTGGGTGGCATTTTGAACCATGCAGTAAGCAGGCCTGTAGCGCTTCATCTTCCGACCGGATCAAAAGGATCCCAAAGTCCCTCAGCAAAGATGGAGAGGGGGGAAAGTTGTGCTGATGAGCAAGCTGCCATTCAAATGAGATTTTGAACCAAACAGCTTTCACTTTCACCACAGTAAAGCATTACTCATTGACATGGGCCATTATCGTATGACTTGCCCCTCCACCCATTCAGGTCAGCTATATTTACCTTGCAAGCTTACCTTTGGGTCTGGGTCGGTGATATCGGAGCTGCTTGTACAGTACGCAGGACTGGACCGGGCCAGTGGTGGACGGGTGACATAGAAAACATCTTTAGATGAGGCCCGGTGCGGATGTTCCCGATCAACATAACCACCCATTCCAGCTCGTGAGGGAGGAACAACACCGCCGGGCATGGCGGAGGTTGGGGAAGGCAAGCGAGTGATATCTATGGAACTGCAAAGAAGTCGAAACAAAATTACTATTAAGAGCTATTTATTAGATTAGCACTCCATATTGCAGTTGAAACACAAGTTGCGAACCTCTTTGATTGCCTTCTTTTATCTTATTGGGTATGGTTTAGCACGGGTATTCACTCAGAGTGGGAATAACTGACATGGCACACCAGATATGGTGTAGATTAGTATCTTTTTTGGGATTCAACCCAGTATATTGCGGGAAACAGTGTCATGGGTACACCCTTCACGGAGGTCATCTGCATAGCCACTGCTTCAGGATGTAGCACTAATATAAAGCAGTGTCCTGCTGCAAGCCCAAGCTAAATTACCCCTCTACATAGTCAAAACTTTAGCTAAACTGCTTCTTCTTTTTATGCTACATCACATTGCAATCGACAACTCATAAAATGCAACGAGGCATTTTATACGAAGGTTTAGCCTCTTTGAATGTTCTTCAATGAAATCGCCTATATGTGCCTGTCTGAGAGCTATTTCTGGCCGACCTTGTTGCATCATATACACCGTATCATCTTGTTCCATTTAGAGCTTAACCTCGAGCTTCGGCACTATATGTACCAATCAAAATCTGATTTTGACCGGGCATAATGGCAGGTCCCAGCTACATAGGCCATTCTAGGTGTGTGTCTCTGTGAGCTCAGATTCTGGAGAACAAGAGGTTGACAAGACCAGACCTCTGGAACATTATCACTCACCAATATGAATCTTTAGCCTGAGAGAATACTCCTTTTTGTTATTGTCAGCAATCCTCTTTAGACACTATCACCTCTGGTTCAGGAACACAGAGATATGCCTCTAAACCAAACTCTGAGTTTGAAGACTCCAGGATGTGGGTACTGAGAGGCACCTGCTTTTGTTGAGGGACGAGGTAATTTGAAGCATAATAACCTGATTTTAACAGCTTAAAGGCAAACACTTGACCTATCTATTGAACTTCAGTAGCTGACTCTAAATATGGTCCTTGGGGTGGTTACCTGTTAAGGTCCCTCATCATGAGGTTCTGAAACTCAGAGGAGATTCCCCTGTTGAAACTGGGTCGCGAGAGTAACCGGTCCATCTGTCTTTCAGGAGGCTGTCTGTCTGTCTGGTGACTGGGCTGCCTTTGGAGATGAGGATTGCGAAGGGCCATGCTGATGTCATTCAGGAGGCGGGGTAATGGTCCGAGTTTGATAATGGCATCCTTTAAGCAAAACAAATTAAAACATACAAATATGAACTAAACCAAATGAAACAAAAAGTTACCAAAACAATCAGAAATGACACATTAAAAAAACTCCCAATACAATTTGATCGGCTGCCAATTCCCACCCACCAGCCAGCTCTCCCCTTTCATACAACATAAACTAACCAGAAGGGCAAAAGGGTATGCCATCCCCCAGACCCAGAGAGCACAGTCAACATTGTTCCCTTGATCTTCCAGGTTTGAACTTTGGGGTTTAAACTTACAATCTTGGGAGAATAAGGCAAACGCTTCTATAACAGGTTGTACATACCTTACTGAGCTGAGCCATGACCTCCCACAGGAGGCTGTGCAGGACCGAAAGCTCTCTTCCCAGGTCTATATATCCTTCAAAAGCCCCAGCATTGCTTATGCTGTCTAGATTGGATATCTCATAAAGGAACTGCTGCATGGAGCCCCACTCCATCTCTAAAAACTCATTCATGAAGCACATATACTCCTCCTTACTGCCAAACCTTAAGGAAACACGATAACCAAGAGGGAAAATATTCACAAAGCTGCACATGAATTATTCTCATATTATCATCTTTTTCATCAGCTGACCTCTTTAACACTTGATTGCAAAAGTTCGCAGACCCATACAACAAACTGAAGAACAAAATAAAAGAAACAAGTCATCACATGGTTAGGTATCATGGGAAAAAAATACATAAATAAAATATTTTAGACTACTTCTTTAATCTAAAAAGGTCACTGCAAATTGTTCGAAAAAGTTTCCTTTTAACCATTCAAAAACAACGGGGATGCAAACTTTTGCACATCACATTTTTGTTTTTACAGAAACTTTTTAAGCATTCTATATTACGTGGCATATTGTCAGCTTTAGCTACGCTATGTTAATGAAACATGGTACCTTAGTATCACCGCTACACATATTAATATGACTGAAAACAGGTTTTGATTGGCTGGGCTCTACTTTCTTTGTCAAAGAACTGAGAAGCAGTGATGCTCTACATACAATATGGCAGCCTATATGGTCCAATGGATTTAAAACACGCATGCAAAGAAATTAAACAAACAGCCTCTGTACAGCAAATGGCCCAGACTGACTTGGAGAAGTTAGCGAGGTTCTGCAGCACTTTGGCTATAAGGGTGAGCGTGCGTGACGTCTGCTCATCTGGGTATTCCTGGGTGAGGTTGAATAACGATGGGGACATGACGGCTGGACAAAGGAAGCGAAGGAAGAGGGAGCCACTGATCAGGCGGTCAGCAATGTCCTCCCTCCCCCTCTCTGCACAGCGTACTCGCCAAGACGCAAAGACCTCCTTCAGCTCACGTGGAAAAACACTAGTAGAGACAGAACATTTACAACCAAGTATTTCAACAGAACTTTTGTCTGAACTTTGAAATGCTTTCAAACCTACATTACGGCTTTTCAACTCTTGTATACCTTTGTGTTTTGCATTTTTGACCGTAAGACCAAGTATTACATATTCACAAATTCACCATAGCCCACCACAGGTATAAATGCAAATACAGATAAAGCCTTTCCTTTACTTTGAGAATCACAGAATGATCACATTTGAAGTTTCTGACACTGACATGAACAACTAACCAGTGTGAGTTGACGATTTTGCAGAGAGCAAGCTCACAACACATGCGAAGATTTGCCTGATGGTCCAGTAGAACAGAAGGTGGAGTCCTCATGGGATCAACCTCGCAGTTCTCCTCTGACTCATACAGGGCTCGGATGAAGTCACCTGCACACAAGCAAACAGCAGCTCTGTACATCTGACCCAAAACACCAATCAATGCAAATGATCTTCACTGCATGTTAAAGCACATCAAATCAATATGGCCTTAATTCAGAGCTGTACACCAGAACTCGGATCCCAACAAGAAGTTGCAGGCATAGGGCATTTTTATTCTAATGCCAGGTTATCCAAAATAAACTTGATGTAAGATGAAATTTACTCTTACAGGAAGTGAAATCCCTTACTCACATTTCAATTGGATTGAGTATTTGAGGAATGTGTATGCGTGGGCACGGTCAGGTTCTGCCCGAGTCACAGTGTCTGACACAGTCACAGTGTCTGTGGGAGCAGTCAGGTTCCATCACAGTTTCTACAGGGGTGGTCAAGTTCAGTCAGAGATTTTATGGAAGTGGTTGAGTTTGCTCAGTATTTCTGCAGGAGTGATCAAGGTCAGTCATAGTTCTGAGGGAGCAGTGGAATTTGGTCACAGTTTCTATAGGAGTGGTCAAGTTCAGTGAAGTTCAATTCTATAGGATTGGTTGGATTCAGTCACAGTTTTTATGGCAGCAGTTGAGTTTGGTCACAGTTTTTGTGGGACTAGTTGAGTTTAGTCAAAGTTTCTTTGGGAATGGTTGAGCTCTGTCCAAGTGTCCGCACAAGGCTTTGAATTCGGTCAAAGTTTCTGTGGGACGGGTCAGGTTCGGCCACAAATTCTGTGGTTGACTTTGGTCACAGTTCATGTGCGAGTGGTCGGGTTCAGTCGAAGTTTATGTGTGAGTGGGTGAGTTTGGTCACAGTTTCTGCGAGAGCAGTTGAGTCTGGGCAAAGTTTACAGTTTTTGCAGCAGTGGTTCTGCGGAAGTGGTCGATTCTGGTCACACTTTCTGTAGTAGTGTTCAAGTTTGGTCACAGTTTCTGTGGGGGTGGTTTGAAATTGCTGTCACGATAGTGAATTGTGGATCTGGGAAATTGCAGTCAGTGACAGTCCTGTGCACAGCTCTACATTAACTAAAACTCATCACCTAAAGTATCCTTGAGGTACTTATGTCCGATGAGTTTGAGGTACTCTTCTATAGCTTTGGTGGCTAAGGTGTTCTCTCGGAATATAAGGTGCTCTCGATCAATGAATCGGTCTACCTCGCACATCGCCATGTCTGAAAGAAAGTCCTTAAACACAGAAAAGGAAAATGCAGTCACACTACAGACAGTTGAAGTGTAACCAAAAGATACACAAAAGGAATGATATGTAGAAAATATCATACAGTGAATACTAACACTAAGGGTGTACCTTTGCCTTCCCTGTGCTTTGTAGGATGTGCACCAATGCACAGGCCACCTCCTCCTTGCTTTTGACACTCAGCAGAGGTTCCAAGACGGCACACAGCGTCCGGTAATTGTTGGTGACGTACTCGGCAAACTCTTTGTACAGTTCCATTGGCAGGATGCTCATGGTCTGGTAGCGAGACTTGAGCCGCAAAGAGGCATTGATGATTTTACCCCCTCCTACACCTCCTCCCTTGGACAGGACACTGGGCTGAATCACAGGGTACCATTGCTCTACAAACTGCCGTCCGGTGATGCTGGATATGGGGATGCTGACCAGACCTAGATATGTGCTTTTCTCCTGTTCAGAAGCAATGGGTAAGGGTTATTGTTTAGGAGCTGTGGGAGAAACTTCACAAAGTTTAGAAAATTCCAAGAATTCATGCTTGTCATTCAAAAATGATAAGCAACCAAGATGTTCCCTTGCAATCACGCAAGCGTGATGTGTTTGAGTCTTGTCTCAACGAAGTAACATGCCGCAGAGCTTTTGCCTGCTGCATTGAACACACCGATGTGAAACTCAAGACACATATTTAGGTTAAACTACGTTAGCTGATTGTTTGTTAGATAGCTGAGAGAGCTATTATCCTTGCTTGTAATAAATGTGATTAACTGGATCAGTATCTCTTTCAATCAATCCTTACCACCTAGAAATTCTCTCCAGAATGAAAAGTTACCGTGTAAGCCCAAAGCATAGCTAGCAAGTGTTACTTCTGCTAAGCAGTGTACTATCTAGCTCAAATTTTAGGACCTAGAATGCAGAGTTACACGAAGCTTTTCATTGCTCGAAAATTATAGGGCATCGCTAACATGAGCTATTCGTGTGTATAAGCATACCATGCTAAAAGCGGTTAAGTGCTACACAGTAGCTTTTTGTGTCTGGAAGCCAATCGGTGCATTTTCTCAGTCGCACACTGACAACACCACATTATGCTAATTGGCTAATCACAGTCACCTCCAGGAACCTTTTTTTCTGCCATAAATTAATTCTCCTACCTTGCGTCTTTTCTTGTCCGTCTCTTTGTAGAGATGAAGCCGGAGGTTGCGGACAGCCGGGAGGTTGTTGAACTCAAAGTGCTCGCCCCAGAAGACAGTGTCGGTGCGGGGTTTGCTGGTGGTGCGTGCGTACAGCATGTCGTCCAAACACAATTCACAGTAGTAGCGTTTTTTGGGCGGCAGCTCCCGGGCCTCAATAATCCAGAGCTTCAAGACGTTGTCCACCCTCCGGCTGTTGTCCTGAGTGGGAGGAAACAGCGGACTGCTAAGTACTGCTAAAGACATGTAGGCGTATGGCGTAAGAACATGGAAATAAAGAAATGACTGCTGATGCTGGAAAAGGTTATGTCTGACAGCTAGTGGAACTAAATAACAGGTTATTCAACAAGGTAGGAATATTAAATATAGATGTCTGACGGGGAGTGAGAGGACTCAGGGTTGGCCATGGTTCAGAAAAGATTAGCACTCAGTTTGTAATAAGTGCAAGACAAAAAAGATCAAACTATATTTAAATTCCCCACCGGAAGAGCAGAGTGCTCCGCTGGATAGAGAGAGCGATGTTTTCATAAAGGCTGAGTCATTTAATCAGATCAAAATGCCATTGATTCACTCTGGCCTGCGTTTCCTGGTGTAATTTAGTTCAGCTAAATATACCACTGTTTGAAAAGCAGTCATGTCCAGAAAATAGTGCTTAATTGGTATGCTAAGACAAGCCTCTCTGTCCTTCAAGCTTCCATCAATAAAATAAATTGATCAGCATGCTCACTCAGATAATGAGTATCCTTGGTGTGTCCTTTTATCTTTTCCTGAAAAGGTATCAGCTAAGATAAATTCCTGTGAGCTTTGATGGCTTCTGGAAACTCTTGCTGTCATCTGCATATCATAATTCAGCCCCCGGCTCCTGCTGCCTGAGCATCTGGATCAATCAATCCACGATCCAAAAGTTCTACCACATTCCCAAAATTCTCTTTTATATCCATTTAATGAGAAATGTGGCAAATAATGGAAGGATGAACTTTGTGACCTGAGATATTTTAGACAGAAAATGTAAAAATGGTGAGATGGAGCCCATAACATATCTGTATTTTAATAAGAGAAGAGGCAAAGAATCGAAGAATGATTTTCATAAACTTCAAAGAATTGAAAATGGTGGCCCCAGAAGACAGAAATGAACTTAAAAAAGCCCTGCTGCTAAGAATACCATGTTGTCCCTATGGAACACTGTAGAAATACTGAAACAGATGTGATGTAGATGGATGAGAGAGAAAAATGAACTATTATGATCATCTGTTCCACTCACTTTGTTGGGCTTCACAGCTCTCTGTAGATTCTCGATCCATTTGTCTCTTTCTGCAGCCGACCGACAGGCGAAACACTTTGTTCCTGACGCAGTTGTCACCTGAGATACAAGATAATAGCTTTAAAAAGGAAAAAACATTCTGCCAATCAATTTGGTGAACAATGAAATAATAGTTGCGGTTAATAAAATGTCATGGTAATGGGACACTGTCATCATTGCTCATAGTTCATTCATTGCTCATCTGTCATTTAGTAGGATTTTCTTTTTGATAATAACTATGACTAAACATAGGACACAGAATTTGGACAAATCTCTCTTTGTCAGTGTCACTCATTCATTGTTCATCATTAATTGTCAGTCTTTCATATTTTGGCCATTGTTTAGTGGATTTGTACCTTGGCAACAACTTTTACCCAATAATAAGCCTATACCCGATAGAGCGCCGTTGAATTCTGATTGGTCAGAATTATAACAGCAGCTCTGACAGTGGTCCAGGCGCAAATCACAAATTTAAATACTTAACGTAATATTCAACAGATAAATGTTTAGTTATTCAACAAGGATTGACAAAGTGAAGTTTTAGGTAAGGAGACATTTATGGAAGGAGTCTCAAGCATCAGCACTTTGTAAACCAATCAGAGGCTGTAACTACGTTTCCGACACGGGAAAGGTTTCTGGACAGGAGTTTGTACTTTTTTGCGGTTTCTCGGTATCGTTACAAGTTGAGTTTTATCATTAACTTCAAGAGAGAATGTTATAGAAAAATTATCAAGTTTAAGTGGGCTGTAAACTTTAACAATACATTTAAAACACTGTATGTACTATTCAGAAGATCTCTAGTCTCACCTCAAAGCAGTACTCCTGCCCTAAAATGCTGGAGTGAACCGGTTTGATGATGGCGTCCTCGTCCAGTGTGAGGTCCAGTGCCTCAGCAGCACTACTGGGGGACAGCAGGGATTCATGGGAATGGGACTCTTTAAAGCTCTGCATCAGGCGAGTCCTGCAGGGACACAAGAACAACATGACTGAGAAAGTTCCTACAAAACACAGCAATGAACTAAAACGGTGACTCGTTGGTGAATGATGACTCATTCGGACAAAATCAACATTTTGCTCGATATCAACAAGAACAGAAACTCATTAAACACCTACCCAGTGACGCATTCGGCTAAGACTTAGATGCCTAATTTTGGTACATACCTTTGAAAGCATCAGTGGCTGTATACAAATCATCCTCACAGGTAACTGGGCATTCAAGTTCAAATTAAATGCCTTTTAAACAACAACTCAGTGATTCAGATTGAGAAGCAGCATACACAAATACCTACCTACACTTACCGCACCTTCTAGCACACAAGCTAGATGGATCCATAAACTAAAGCACAGACACACAAGACAAGACTTGATGGACCCAAAGAGTAATAATGTGGTTATACAGAAGACATACTAAGAAAGACAAATTAAACACTTTTAGATTAAGCACATAAAATTAAGAAAAGGTTTGAAAATCCTTAGAACCCCATCAGAGCTGTAGCTTTCTCTGGCGTATCCTCGTAGCATCACTGTAACTGTATACATTCAGGAATAAAATGTGCATCAGGGTGTTAGAGACATACAGTGGGGAGAGAGAGTGGTATAAAAATAGATCCATCAGAATGAGTCAGAATAAAAAAAGTGAAAAAAGAGGGGTGTGGGGGAGGGAGGGAGAGAGAGACAGCATGAAAGACAGAGAGAGAGAGAGCGAGAAGAGAAAGATGGACTTCTCTGAGTAAATCAAGGAGTTATGTAAGCTGCAGGATCCAAAATAAGAGAAAGCGAAAGCGATCGACAAAGGAGGGGAAAGGGGGGGGACTGGAGACTAGGGTGTTTCAGCATGTTACAAGGCTTCCATGGCTGACAAGGATGGACAGAACACCAGGAAGGCGAGCTTTCTTCAATGCAGAGCTTGACACACAAATATATATTATCAAGATTCCCTCCTTGAAAGCACAATCACAGATTAAAACAGCTCTGTAAAGAGCGCACACAGAGGATTTCAGCAAATAAACAATTTAGGCTGTTGTATTTGGAGTCAATAGGATGCACGTTCTTCTGTTAGGCTTTTGAATTTTACGTTGATTAGGCTGAATAGCCACCTTTGAGTACAGAAGGGTTTTGGACAATATAATGAAGCTATACACTCATTTGAGACAAGAGTCCCTAGATCTAGACTTCAAGCCAAGTTCAGAGGTGATTCCAGAGACCAACGCCGGAGTCAAAGTAAAGTCCAAAGTCTTAAAATGTAGAGTCCAAGTTGAGTCCAGTGTCCAAAGCTGGAGTCAATGTCAAGTACAGAATCCTAAGTACTAATACTGTAAAGTCCATGGAGTCACAGTCAAATCCAGAGTCCATAGTTCTGGACCCCAAGGCAAGTCCAGGGTCTCAAGTTAAGTCTAGAGTCTGAAGCTCTAGAGTCTGATTCGAGTACAGAGTCTGAAGCTGTAGAATCAGACTCAAAACCTGAGTCTATAGCTCTAGACTCTGAGCCAATTCCAGACTACAGAGTCCAACTCAAGTCCAGTGTCAGAAGCTGAAGGATTGGGGTCGAGTCTAGAGTCATCAACTTTGGGATTGTAGTAGAAATTCCATTTCATCACACCACCTCTTCGCTCCTTAATTTGCTATAAAAGCACCACACACCCTGATTTATTCCTTACCTATCCATAGCAAGTCTTTGATCAAAAAATAAAAATGAAACCATCCTAACAGCCGATGATCTAAAAGCAAATCTCAGAGACCTCATTTAATGTTTCTGCACAACACACTTCCGAAATCCTTTTTACGCCAATACTCAGAGAGGCCAAGGGTAGCATTTACTCAGCACTGAGAATAAATGAAAGAATGAATAAGTCATGACCGAAGGACCTGATGTCAGGTAAGCAGGCAGGTCACGGATATAAAAACTGGGAAACTTTATTGAAACGGTCAGGTCAGACAAAGTCCAAACCACGCAAGGCAAAAGCAGGGTCCAAACGCAGATCAAAAACCAGCAAGTCAAAACCATGAACAAAGGCTTGACTATAACAATGACACATATTAATGCTTCACAAAGAACTGAACAAACTAAAGTCCTTAAAGAGTGTGAGCAGTGATTAACTAAACTCAAAACAGGTGAAAACAATCAGTAGTCAGGAGATTGTGAAAGGCATGGTGAGTGGTGGGAATTGCAGCCCTCAGCGGCCATGTTCGGAGGCCGCTGAGACTACTTGGAAACGGCGTCCATGGAGCGCTGAGACAGGGAAGCAGGTGGCAGTGATGACGTGACACCTTACCAAATGACACAGCATCTGGCCAAAGAAAGTTCAGGAGAAACAAGAAGACTCTGTAATGACTTTATGGAGTTGCATCACATTAAATTCCCCCGGACCATCTGTGAGTCCACTCACTCCTGTACAAGGTCATTTTTCGTTACTTGATTATCATGCAGTCTTGCATAGCACTTTGTCAGGGTTCAAAACCGATTAAGGAATTGGTTCCACCTCACAGGAAGCATCTTTCTGCTAGTAAACAAAAAGGACCAGCTGAAATATGTGTTGCTTTCCTAAGAAAAACATTTTAAAACACAATAAAACAATAATCACAAAGCGTATAGGAACACATTTCAGTTCTTGAGTTTTAATATCTGACAGAGAGTCCACTATGAGACTCAATATGGCGAAATATCCGCAGCCAAACAACGTTTTTTTAAATGCGAGGTCGAAATTACGGACACATATATCCGGACGGGACTACAATGAGCAGACCACTGCTGAGTTTGGTGCAGAACAGGAGGTAAATCGGCCTGTAATTTTCTCAGAGAAGGACGGAGAAAACCATCGCCATGGCTGATCCGGACAGAAATAAAGTCACAGAGGAGCACCTGTAAAATAGGAAATTATCGCTGGACTCCATTTAAAAGTAATCCCACCCAGATAGGACCATAGACATTCTCTCTTTTGCTGCAATTCGACAAACAGCAATTCTTTTAAACCTCATACGTTTTGTTTACGGCTTGCCATTGCTACAATGAGTGTCAATTAAAATTTTCCGACACTACCAGACCTTTCTCATCGGGTGTCTCTGGTCGCAGTGGCACCAAATCGCTCTCAACCTATCTTTCATATTGTGCGGTTGTGCCTGTGACAGCAAATTCGGGTCAAATACAGTGAATTTCTGGTCATACAGGGTAAAGCTGACTCAAGGCACACAAAACTCATCGTGTAATCCCTTGAAAACTGCTGTGAATGATAAGATGCATGAATCTGGAGTCTGGGCTAAAATAGAAAGAAATCAGCCCCAGCTCCTACTTCATACATGTAGTTCTTTTTATGACCACTGGTGGTGCTCTTGTTCCTGATTCCAGTAAAAAAAAAAGTAAAACAAAAACCTGTTTGCTAACAGCAAATAAGATGATGTAGTTGGAAAAACCTTTTTCTTGCTAGAGTCAGAAGGGCTTAAACTCGCTAGTCCATTTATACCAGCCGGTTCTGTGTATAACTGTGGGGGGAAGAAATTCAGGAATAATACACATCAGAAAACAGGATAGGAAAACTGAAGGAGGGAAATGAGTAGGAATGTGTGTATAAGAAGGAAAAGTTGCGATCACCTGTCCTGATCAGCACTGCGGAACCGTGGGAGGATCATTTGGCGGAAGCTGCTGGTGCGGTCCAGCTTGGGCTGACTCTTTGCTCGTTTTATAGACCCCTTCAGCCTTCGGCCGAGAAAACTCTGGAATAACACATTAGGGATGAACACAGTGAACTGAGAGAGGCACAAAACAAGTCAACAGTCTGCTGTGAGAAATGGTTTCCTTCAACACGATTCGTATAAAAATGTCCAGTTCTGGCCAAAAAGTCAATGTGGAACTCGATACCGTGGCAACAATGAAATTGAGGAGAGAAAGTGCGATCAATGAGAAGGAAACATTTGGAGAGGTGACCTTAAAAATAGAAATACATCTGTCAAAGACTTTTTTTTTCTCTATCCTACCTACAGTATATGACGGTATGCTTTTCCTGCACTGTCCCTGAGTTACCAATAGTGGGCAGTGTTGTACTATAAATATTCCAATTTATCTGCAACATACAGGATAAAGAAGAAAACAGCTTTTAGGATCAGATATAAAAGATGGCACACTTATTATCTTTTAGATAATGACATTTCAGAAAAATATTGAATTAACATTTCAATATTTGGTATTGAATTAACATTTAATGCACAACATGAACTTATTTTTAAACTTTGTTTTACAGAAATGGTTTATTTGCAGCTGCCATTCAAAAGTTCACATAGTATACACAAGTTAGAACATCAGACAGTTAGGGTACAATATACTGAAGTGTTAATTGAGTTTATTTAACTGTATTATTATCTGATCATTAGGCTCCATGCAAATAGCTAATTTGGGTTTAAACCTCCTCCTGTTCGGAAAATTGCAGCGACCAAGCATCATGAACAGCCTGTATATTAACATATCCTTGGAACTATTCGTTCAATGATTGAACTTGTGTACACAACCAATCACATTTAACATAATGTAGCACGAATAAGTGAATTTAATGCATCCAGGTGAAGAAGGAGGAAAATTAATCTGTTCTAAACCTGTATATAGATTTAAAAAGCGGAAAATGAAGAGCATGAAGAAAATGTTAAGGTTGAGAGAATGAGCAGATGTTTGGTGTCGTAGAGAAATCCGGTCTGCATTGCCAACACTGCAGCTTCACAAACCAGCAGGAGTAATGAGCGTAATGCATGATATTATGCTGTGGTTATGTAATAGAAATGTAAAACATTCTGTATCTGTGTCTGACACCGTGCTCCAAATATCTGTATGTGTATATGCGTCCGGATTAAACCCAAAGTGGGTGTGGCCTAAACTTTTATTGTTTTTTAATTAAATATGTCCTGTGAACATTTCGGATAAAAAATGTGTCTGTATTTGTATTGACATCACTACAAAGTAAGAATTATTTTCTTTAGGAAATCACTTTCAATTTGGTTTGTTTTTTTAATGAAAACTAACTTTGTGACATCACTGATAAGTTCAGCCCGTGTGAAGCAGCAGCGCATCAGATTTGAGCAACTGACTCAGGTTTTGGCTCTGGTCCGTGTGAGCATGTTGGCTTCCTGAGTGACTAAGATTGTTTGTCTGGCACCTTGGTGCCACTCGCGCTGGCATTTCTCACACGCTGGCACTTGGCATGACCGCGCCAGCCGTCTCTGGATTCACGTACCTCAGACAAGGGCAGAGCCGATACGTTGGACTTGACCTTCCATTCTCCGGCCCAATGAGAGACAAGAGAAGAGGATGGGAAAAGAGATAGAGAAAAAAATGGAGACTGAGGTAGAGGGGAAGAGACAGGTGGGGTGTGGATTTGTCTTCCTGGTGGAAGGGATGGAGAGAGAGAAAGTGGGAGTGAGAGAGGGTGAGAAAGCGGGAGAGGCGGCGTGCCCGTGATCTTACGGGTGAAGGGAGGAGTAGCCGAGAGAGGGAGAGAGAGAGAAAGGGACGGCAGGAGCGAGCGAGGATGGGATGAAGGGGTACTCACGGATTGTCGGAAGGGTTGAGGGGGGGCTATGGGAGGGGTCTCCATGCTCGGCTGGCGCCCAGTGGCGATGCTTTTCCGCCTGAGGCGGGCGTGGTCTGAGAGAGAGAGAGATAAATGACCAAATTAGCATGCTATTATAAAATCACAATGCGCTTTATCTCCTGCAGCAAACCTCACAAATGAGTTTCACATCAGCAGCAAGAACAGAAATAATACAGTGCAAAGTTTATGATCTGTAAATGCATTATGCTAATTCTGCTTGTTTAATGACTATTTTATGACATGTTTATACTGTATCATAAGCAACCATAAACAATATTTGAAAAATTTTTGCTCAAATGTATATGCACTCATGACCATCACACCAACATCACAGTGCTTGTTGAACATCTCATTCCAGAGTTGCAGTTATAACGCGCGCCACGCTGCTGTTCGGCTTCCCACTAGCTGTCGGAGCGCGGCTGTGGGGATTTGTGTTCATGCAGCTACAGGAGCGTTAGTGAGGTCAGGCGCTGATGTTGGGGTGTCGAGGAGGCTCCAGTTCCAGTTCCAGTTCATCCCAAAGGTGTTCAGTGGGGTTGAGGTCAGGGCTCTGTGCAGGACACTCCAGTTCTTCCTCTCCAACCTTAACCGGAACACCATGTCTCCATGGAGCTGCTCTGTGCACAGGGGCATCGTCATGCTGGGGCAGGTTGGAGTCCCAGTGAAGGGAAACTGTAATGTAATGCTACAGTACACAAAGGCGTTCTATACAGCCGTGTGCTTCAAACTTTGTGGCAACAGTTTGGGGAAGAATTGCATAGATCAGGTGTGCACAAACATTTAGCCATATAGTGTAAATCAAAACATAGATTTTTATATATATAAACCCTCACTTCACTTTCATACTGCTAGCATGGTTTTTAAAATGACAAATGACTGAAAATGGCCACAAGTGATGCTTGAAGTTTTCATAAAAGAGTAGAAATGATCTTAAATATCATGCTGTTTCCCATTTTTAAGATTAAAATATGCTAACTTGTTAAACTGACACAGTTGTGAAGTGAACGCTAACATTCCTCCTACTGAACTCAACTCCAAGTCGGAATCCAGAATCTCCTGAGGAAATGAAACTGCTGTCCGTCACATGCTTTATGTATAATGTATAACGAGCTCTGTCCGCTACAATAAAACAAACCGGAGAATGTAATGTGCTCTCTGGATTGAAACACACACACTACTCTACAGGATTCTGCAATCGACTCGCACTCTATGGCTTGTGACTCTTTTCTCAAGCTTGAGCTTGGGACCCTGCACTGATCCAAGACCAGAACGCACTTGGTCTATATAAAAGTGGTGTATCTACATGGCAGTTTCCACATGTGAGCCTGGACTTTTTGCACGCACGCTACACTGCTTGCTCGCACACCACTTCCTGATGCTGTCAGCATGATGCACGTGAATCCATCCATCGCCATCATCGCAAAGAAAACGCACTATGAAAGAATGAAGGCCAACATAAAAAAGAAGCTTCTGCAGACTTGCTGAAGAAGGAATGGAGCTGAAGTCACGAGAGCGGGAGCGAGACGAGAGGCCGTGCTGGCAAACAGAGCATGTATCAAACGGTGTCCACATCTGCTTCTAGTGTGTGTGTGTGTGTGTGTGTGTGTGTGTGTGTGTGTGATGAATGTGGACGCAAGCCGGTTCAGCAGAAACAAATGAATGGACGGCGTATAGGGTGAGGAGGCGGCAGAAGCCTGGGCGAGATCCAGCAGGCAGGATGGAGTGAAAGAGCAGAAAGAAAAAGAAAAAAAATCCCTCCGCCACCACCAGCAGCATTCTGCTTTTTCTTCAGCGTTATCATGCAGCAGCAGATCAATTCTAACCCTTACATAAATCTAACTATAAATGCCCACTGCCTCTGCAAGCTATCACTCTCTCTGTCTCCCGCTGTCACCTTCTTTCCCTCCCTCATCTTCCTCTCTTTCCTGCTCTCCCTGCCATTTTCTGCCTCTTTAACACATACACACAGTTTGTTCTCGATCACCCACGCACCTCTTTTACATAATTCAAATAGTGCATTTATCCATCTCTCCTCTACAGCCTCGTCTCTCGTCTCCACAGCCTCTCTCGCGCGCGCGCGCGGTCGCGTTTTGCTTTTTGGATCTTTTTCTCCTGTCTTTGCACTTCCATTCTCATTCACAATGTTGTCACTCCCTTTTGTGAGCATCTCAGACATGAAGGCAGAACGCAGCCCGAACCCGGTCCAGTTCAGCGGCTTGCAGACCAGCGGGAGCGCTTCTCGCTCAGCATGTCTTTTAATTGTGCATTTTTATGTAAAACTGTCAAAACAATTCAAACTTTATGTGGAATAATACATTGTCCAATGACCAAAAATGCCCTTGAAACATCTCTACAACTTTATCCTCATTCCAAATCCTGGAATCATCCGAATGATTATGCAGAAATATGCAAATCGGAAACACCCACTTGTCCTTCTGTCATCCCGAGCAGCTAGCCAGCTAGTTAACTCACTGGTCAGCTAGTTGGATGATTCGTGTCATATTTATTTAGCGCCAGAGTGTCGCCATAGCAACCACCGTCGCTAACCATCACTAGCATACAGATTCTCTGGCTATAATTTTCACATCACCATGACCACCTAATTATCTGCATATCCAACTCTATTTGGTTGAAAGTCAGTGAGACGATTTTAGTGAAACATATATAGCTCCGCCCCTAATCATTTTACTGTACTAAAACGTCTGTTTTAAAATGGACAAATGTGAAGTTACGGACACAAAACCAAATCTAAACATTCATATATAATATTAGTGCGTAATGTAGTCAAATATCATTTTTAAAGTATCTTTTGGCTCGATAAAACACTTTGGAATGGCTAAAAGGAAATCCATGAATATGACATTTCAGTCATTCATTCTTTAAAAGTTTAACCTTTTGTTTTTATGATTTTCATTTTAAAATGATCTCTTGCTGTTATTCTACACTGCTTTACAATTGTTCATGTTAAGCGTGCCGTTTCCTCCTCCGGGCCGCATTCTCCATCCAAGTGCTGGTGTTTAAAGGTGGTGGCCTGCACACTATTTAGTGAAGAAAACGCTGGCAGTTTGGTGAGGTGCGAGCACCGCACGGGTGATTCGCATAACCTGAACGGACAGCCCAGGAAATCCACTGAAGCAGGCGCGTAACTCCACTCTGAGCACACATCAATTTCCCTGAGCAAATACTTAAGGTGCAAACTCTGAATACGCGCAATGCTAAATACCAACGTGACGATACAGAGTCGATACCCAAAGAAGCGTCATGATGTTAATATTTTGCAATATAAATGAATCCTGGTACCAAAGAGTGAACCTCAGCATTCGTCCGTCTTCACTTTGTTCCGCGGAATGATGCCTACCATCGGACGTGCCTTAATCTTTCTTCCTAACGAGTCCGATCCGGATGCTGTAAGCAGCAATCTGCTACAGATTTCACTTTAATCCCGTACTACGCATCTAGAAACCTTCCTCGCCATGCGTTCAGGTGCCGTCTTACACCGAGTGTCATCAGCATTGCATACTGTTTCAGTTTTAGGCTTCAGATTCTTATTTCATCCGCTGTCAGGCTGTTACAGCTCGACATGAACAAGGAGAAAGTTTCCATTCAGTTCTTCAGCTGATAATATTTTTCCCTAAAACTCAAATTAAACTGGCACTCAACCAACTAGGCTCTTTAAAAAAAAAAAAAAAAAAGGTTGGTTTTGTCCAACGTTTGCAATGTAGAACTCCCAGTAGTATTTTCTCTTAACAATCCCACATGACAAAATTACCGGCACCCACTCATCAACGTCCCGATAGTTTCAGTGTTTGGTTTCTTATTCATTCGTCTTTGATCTCTGTAATTATGCAATAAGCAAATACGGCGATGCATCTGACATTACCGCATTACACAAGCTGTATTATTATCATTATTCATGGTATAATCTGACGTGTACATCATGTGATAATATTGAGCAATAAAATTCTCTCATGTCTCAAGCATTTTATTTATTGCCAGATTTTCCATAATGTGACATGTAAGGAAATTAACGTCTGTTGAAATATACGCAGAACGGGAACAGCGAGTAATGCCGTGTAAACACGTGTATGGCCTTGGATTCAGCACCAATTATAAACACTCGCCATTACAAACTTAATTGTGTGTTATATATTTCGCATGGCTTGCTTTCAAAGAGGGTGGAGTTTGTGACAGGAACGTTTCTGGACGTGTTTCACCACCAGCTCAGCCTTCCCAGAATCCAGTGCACTGTTTTGCTTTGTTGTTTGGACCACTACTCTGTTAGTTCTCTGTGCAGCAAAACCTCTGCAAATTCACCGCTCGCGATCCCTTCTGAACTTTTTTTTTATCTGCATGTCATTCGTAGAAGCTTTGAACAAAACATAGCTTATCTTTTCTTTCCGCCGCAGCTGCTCGCAGCACAGCGAAAGCCGGGTCGGGTCCGTTAAATACGTTATAACCATACGAGGAAAGAACTTCAAATATAGATACTTCGGCAAAATATCTTCGGTTTCATAGAGTTTAAGCTCTATGGCCCAGGCGGTCACCGGATTGTTGTTTTGGAATATCGATGGCTACGAAAATGCCGCAATATTATATGCATGCGCTGCCCTTTAACGCTGCGATATGTCTGTCCTCAGACTCACCAAGAATGTGAGTTCATATTTATACACAGTTGGCGGTTCTCCATCACTAACAATAAGTCGCTAAACGCTTCATGTTCGCCAATTTTTAGCCAGCTAGGCTTTGTTTAGATTGTGGCACGTCTTGAACGCTGTTGGCTGTTGTGTAAATCAGTGTGTGATGACGCTAACTTCCTGTTTCGGACGGAATGCGCCGACATACGGAATCAAATCGCAGCTAAGAAGCCGTCGCATGTGGACATTAAAGTCTCGGATGTTTTGCTGATATTAAGGCGGCTCAGTCGGTGAGCCGGTGAGATGGATGACCATCGTGGATGGGTTTGTACGGGGTGCTCTCTGACTGTGCGCTCAGGGCCACATGAGAGCACTGACCTGAGCGTAATGATAGCTCTGTCCGGGCGTTTCACAGAAAGACGTCTCTGCTAGTGGAGATTGGACGCGAGCTGAGCGCGACCCGGATAAATGACTTCATGAGAAATGGGTGAAGCCGCTTTTAGACTGTGTGATTATTACTTGTCAGACTGTACAAGATCCCAATAAAATCCTGACTGAATTCTATAACAGATGTGCGATAACATCTGTTCTCTGTCAGATCGTACGATAAATATCTTCTATCGATAGGAAGAAAATGACTACGTCCTGCGTCTGCGTGATCTGGAAATCAGCCCGATGTACTGATCATACAGCCGGACGGAACATGTTTTAAAACGTGAAGGTGACGAGGTTCTTTTTCAGCCATATGCTTTCGAACTCACACCCAAAGATGTCTTTTACGATTTTACCGCAAAGCCAAGCAGAAACTCGCCCTGGCGTGTGAATCTCGGTGATGCAACAGCTGTCTATGGCCCGGAGTGTGAAAGAGCGTGTCCCTGTCCCTTGCTAATCATGGGTGTCCTTGCCAAAGTAGGGAATGAAGCACTCTCCTTCAAGCGTGTTTAGCGACCCTGTCACACTGCACGTGCTGGGCCTCACATCGGCGTTTAAGATTCGAGGGCAAGGTCCGTGGATACGGTTATCGTTTTCAGTGACGTGATCATTCCATGTTTTTGCTCATTAAACAAAAGCTGACAAATCTCCAAATATACGACTTTGAAGCAGTCGGACCTCTTGATATTTCATCAGCAGGATGCATTGTTCTACTTATCTTTCCGTGTTTTAAAGGAAGCACTTCGTAGCCTTAACCAGCCCTAATTTGAGAACGAGCGAGTGAGAGAGAGACTAAAAATACCGAAAATTACATTTTTTTCAGTAGCTAGGATTAACGGTTGCACGCAGTCTTTCTAATCTGGCTTTAATTAAGCAGTCAGCTTTTATAACGCTGGATGACCCAATGGTCCGAAGATTTAAGCACCACAATAAAGTTAGTCCCTGGAGAGGATGCCGGCTAATATTAGAATGTAATGGCTCAAGACAAGCACAATAGTTTCATTATTGTTTTTTTTAGCTGTAAAACTCTGCGACTTGTAGAGCAGTTCAGCCAGAACTAAAGCAGCAGTCGGTCGGGAAACACAGAGCCTGGGGTCTTTCATGTACCAAAGCAGGTGGAAAAGACATGCGTGAATCAGGGCAAGTCTCTGGGTGGCCTTACCCTTCCACCCTCGGCCCACACCGAGCAGGCAGCCCACAACAATACGTTATGCCCTGAATGAAGCACTACTCTGAATCCACAAGATGATAAATGACTTGCCATTAACCTCTATAGATTTCCCATTGACAGAGAAGTAATATGCAATTTGCGTGTGTGTGTGTGTGTGTGTGTGTGTGTGTGTGTTTATTTTAGACTTATTTTAGATAGTGGTCTCAAATCCTAGAACTGCTTGCACTTGTTTCCATAGCAACAGCTCATTCACAGGGACTTACATGCTTGACAAGGCTAATAATAAAACGTGTCGCAAAGAAAAAACGTGCATTACAAATGTTGACCTGATGACGTTTTCTGTAAGCGTAACATTCACGGAAGGAGTCTCCAGTGTCAACGTGTCGTAGCAGGTAAAGGCGCGACTCATTTTTTCGGACCTGTTCGGGACAGACGAGTTTGCGCTTCTTTTTTTGACACAGTTTCTCCATGACACGACAAGCTGCGTTTTTTTTTTTTGTCCGAAATAAACGCAAGAACGAAAAAAGAACTGCTGGTATCTGCGAGAACAGGAACCGACTTGGATCGCGGATGTTCCGCGATGTAGCTAAAAACGGATAGAAAGTGTTCGTCTTTAATAGACATGAAATTGTAATTATTGGCAGATCACTGCGTCGCGAGAGGAATTAAGCGCTTCCGAACTTCCGTTTTAAAATATGAGAAGAATCCCTGATGCAGTGCTGCGATGAAGCGGCGTTATCGGTAAAAAATACCACACATTTTTTGCACCACTCACTCGTAGATGAATACGAATATACGGTACATGTCATGATTTCTTTCCTCAGTTGGTGCCTCGTTTCTAATTTAGAGACGAGGGCTTTTTTTTTTTTTGGTGCATAATTTGACACAAACATTAGCACTAGTATCATTATGTTCTTTTTAAATTCGTCTAGACCTTTGCTTTCTTTTCGGTTCTTTTTTTCCCGATGCCTCGTGCCACTTAACCCACTATTACCAAAAATAATGCCTCATTCTGTTCTAATTGCGAGCACTCGTGGCAACATTGAAGTTGATTAGTGTTTTGTGTAAATATCCTCTCAGAACCACTCGGGCCAGTGGGAAATGCTTGCTATATGGAAGACAAGGAGTAGTAGGAGTCGTTCACAAATCAGATCATCCTAATCACCTACCAGGAGCACAGGAACAGACATATTTACATATATAAATGCAGATCTCTCAATTTCTCTCTCGCCACATCTCTCACGCACATACACACGCACACTTAGCGGTGTGTCCATGCTGTGCTCCTCGCATCAAGCTCACGACAATAACGATAACAATCGCTGTATCTCATCATTAAAATTGAATCACGCCATAAAGCGGTTTGGTAAAAATAAAATCGCCCGGCTGATCTATTTACTTCAATTTCTCACTCAAGTCCCTTCTGATACACATCCAAATCCAGCCTCGTTATTGGGTTGCCATGGCAACTTTTTTCCCGGTACCTCACATTTGACTTACAGAGACAGAACGGAAAGAAGAACTGTCAAAATCTAATTTAAAAAAAACAACACAGAGAGGTATGAAAGCCTCTGTAACTAACCGGCATGGTGCTGGCGATGGTAGTTTACAGCTTCATCATTATCTGTGAACGCTCGTGGCTCCATGCGGTCATGATCGTTATCGAATAAGCGATGCCACACGCTTTGTGTATCCGTTTCAGAGGTGTACACAACATAACGAGATAGCAACGTGAACAATGTTCCAGGAAAGATGAATCATTTGATAGCAGTGTGTGTTGCGTGTGGTGTGTATGTGTGTGCGTGCGCGCGTGTGCGCGCGTGTGTTTAATGCTGCACACCGGAGTGCTCTTGTACAGAAGAAGAGTGAGAGTATGCGCATGTGTTCGAGAGGAGGGGAGTGGGAGGGAATGTGTGTGCGCACTTTTTCGTTCTCAATGTAAATCTGCTATCAGGCTGCGAGCTGAAGCGTGTGGGTGGCATTCGGCTCCCAGCTTACTCCTTCACAGAGAGAGACAGACCGAGAAAAAAAAGAGACAGACAGAAAAAAGAGAGAGAGAAGACGAAGATGGAGTCTTGTAGGTTTGCTATAATAATTATTACTGGTCTTTGGATCCTTGGAAAAGCGTATCCGTGGGCTTCGTTGTGGAGAGGGTGATTAGGATGATCCGGAAAATGAACGTTTTAAATAAATCAAGTCCATTTTTATTAGGTTTAGCGCTTTAGACCAGACGACATCGTCAAATGTTCACTATACTCAGTCAGGAACATCCTGCAGTTCTTTTCAGTGTTCCCACCTACGTTTGATCAAATCTAGGCGCTATTACATATATGCAACAATTAGCAAAGCCAAGTAAGGAATAAAACGTTCTCTACGGTGCTATTAAAGAAAAATAAACAGCAAGGTGGTGTGATCGGCCGGATCACCGTCACCACCCTGAAGCTGATTATTTTTCTCCAACAGAACGTCCTTACACCACACATGTAATGCTGTGGAAATCCACAAGACAAGTGATTTCCTGCTCTTACTTCCATTATAGGAGCTATAAACAGTCTTTCCTACACCAGCAAAAACAAAACAGCCTTCAGGTTTCACCGAGAAACCGCACGGCGCAAACTCTTCTGTCCTCAAGACGCCAGGAAACGCCAAGCTACGACGTGCTGACACTGGAGTCCCCGTCCATAAATGTTAAATAAACGTCACCTCACAGGACACGCCTCCGTATACACGGTTTCCATTTTACAAATTTTACCTCAGTAATTAGCAACGGCTGTTACGTGAATTCGCATTCCAGGCTTTCTTTATAACTCGGAATTATGAAACTGTGTGATTGGAATAAATCTGATCATCTGGATGAGAAAGAGAACGGATGGTGGTGACGGATGATATGATGACAATCGCATATTAATATTAAGGCGTCTGGTTCCTACCCACAGCAGAAATGTTGCTGATGTGGTATAATTCCTCAGACCTTGCAAAAGATTCCTTCAGTCTTCCTCGGATCCTGCGCGCTGGACGGGAAAGCAGTCAGGTGCCACAGAGCACTGCTGGGAGTTTTTACTCCGGGTGTCTCGACGTCTTGGACTCTGACATGGTTTGAGTTTTTATTCCAGTTACGTTCCTTCGGTGCGCTGAAAACTCCGACGGATCTGTTCGTCATGTTCCGCTGAGATCAGTCAGTGTTTGTGTCTGTTCCTATGCAGTAAATTAGAGCCACGCGCTTGAAACAGATGAAACAAATAAGACACTAAATGCTTAATGAACGCTTAATTACAGACTGTATTGTCACAGACAACAATGTATTCAACTCTCATTGAGTGCCATCTCAAGAACTTCCTGGCTAAGTCACGCACTAAAGCGCTAATGCTAAGTCCTTAACCAGCTAGTCAAAACGTCCCAACTGTAAACAAAGCAGCTAAACTTCTCAATGAAACTTTAAATGTACGTTTCTTTTATAAGTACAAACGCACAACATGTTCGGTAAGGCTAAAGCTCATTCTGCGTGTAGAAAGAGTACATTGGTTAGGCTATGTATGCTAATTCTTTTAAAAGTATGCTAAGAGTATAAGAGTATGCTAACTACAACAGAGTATACGATTATGCTAAGTACATAAGAGTGTAAGAGTATGCTAACTATTTAAGTGTGTAAGAGTATGCTAACTACATACATGTGTAAGAGTATGCTAACATAAGTGTGTAATAGTAGGCTAACTACACAAGAATGAATATGCTAACTACATACAACTGTAATCATTTTTAAGAGTATGCTAACTACACAAGAATGTAAGAGTATGCTAACAACAGGAGTGTAAGATTATCCCAAACTACAAAAGAGCGTAAGCGTAGGCTAGCTACTCAAGCATGTAAGAGTACACTAGCTAGAAAAAAAAAGGTAACTGCAGGACCTCGCGTTAGTGCCGTATGTTTACGTTACAGCTTAGCATCATAGAAAATGCAAACAAGTGCGTCATATTAAAAAAAGATATTATTTACGATAGTTATTCCAAAAAGTTAATGATGGCTGAATGTTGTAAACTTCAGCGAAAGTGTGCCTCAGTCCTCCATATTCCGTCTTCCGTTTCTCTCGTGCTTGGCCCCGCCCTGCTTTCCCGCCCACGAACTCTCCGGCAGTCCCCGAGCTTCGCCGCATCCCTTCTGGCGAATGTTTGACCAGATTCTTTCATGGTTAAGCTTCAGATCTGTTAAAAAGTCTGTCTTAACACTAAGCGGTATTTCCGAAATAGTTCCTAATGGATTTTTGTAACGTATCCAAATTCAAATAAACCTTCTATAGGAATTCTGAAAACCAGGTTAGCTTTAATCTAATGCCGCCTTCACGTCAGTCGAGCCCGAACATCTCTAAGCCGTGATTACAATTAAATGAATTTCGTGGTTTAAATGGGTGTTTTTGCAAGTAAAGGTGAACACATTAACACATAGTTGCTAGGCAACTGGGAAATGCCAACCAGTGCCAAGTGCGAGCTAGGAAATGACTGACTGACGATTTTGCTAACTCATCATTTATACGAACAACGTAAAGGCACAGCGAACGAGCAGATAAGATAAAACTGTCCAGAATACCAACATTTCCCTCAGAAGTTTTGGAAAATGACTAAGACAAGACTTTGTATGGCTGATGATGCAAAATAATTATGGTTAGCATCGACCGCTAACTGGGTTTCGCTGAATTTCGCCGCCATGGTGTGAAACGTCAGTGTTGCGTCACTCGTCTGAACTCTCTCAGAGATGGACTAGAACGGACAGTAAACTTGTAATTAATCGTTGCTAACCTTTACAATCTCGTTATTGAGAAGGAATG
>JAQQZU010000019.1:493636-505134 GCA_030068025.1 Parauchenoglanis punctatus | reverse complement strand
GACACGCCCAGGCTGCACACACCGCTGCTGATAAGTCACTTACAGGAGCGAAAATGTTTGGATACAAATATAAGAAAAAATCATGACAAAACTGAAGATTTTTCTGAAACGGTACGTGATGGGTAAATTCTGATGTGATATTCGTGATCACCAAAAATCTATAAGAAACCCAACAGTGTTCAAGAAGCAAAACCTTTGTTGTGCAGTGTAATTATATCATCATATCATGTCATATGTCACATATTACTTTATCATATATCAATCATAATTAAGAAAAACTGCAAAGTATTTTAAATTATTGCTAAAACTATCCTTCCAATATTCTTCCATCATTCCACAAAACAATACATAAATAACACGTATATTGATCAGAATGTTGACATGGTTTAGAGAAATTGAAAATAAAACCATTTACTGACTCATAAAACAAAGAAAACTCAAAAGAAATATTAAGATTATGAAATAAACACAAAATGAGGTAAATATCCGAAATTTAAATATGACATAAAAAGGTAAGTAAAACTTTGAGAATTATTTCTTACTGAATGGTTTAATTTTTTATTTTTAAGCAATGGAAAGCTGTGCAAATTTAAAACCTGCCCTTCAGTAACATGAATTCACACACGCAATAGAATATTGACTGTATTTGTGTCGACTTTGCCGTGCATTTTAGCGTTTTAGTTTTACATTTGCACACTTAATCATGGAAAAAATCAGCAGCAGCTTTTCAGTCAGAGGTGAAGATGAAAAGCTCTAAATATCAAACTTGTCTCATCCGACATGACGCCTACGATAACAAATTGCAGGATGATTTTATTTCGCGGAACGGCGAGTCGGTGGAATGACAGAGCCTTTTCAGTCCACGAGCTAACACTTCAATCCGAGCATTTGATTCCGTGAGGTGATTCATTGCAGCGGCTTGTTATATAATTCTCATCAGCCGTGTTTTATGCACCGTGACAACTGAAAGCTGAGGCCAAAAAAATCCCACCATGTCTAACGAATGTAATGAATCAGTTTTTTGCGACAGAAAGACAGGGGGGGAGGAAAAGGAAAGCATCGAGATGAACTCTGTGTAGACAGAAAGGGACTGGTTCTGATTCAGTTCTGATCCAGTGCCGCGGTAGCCGCCTCCCACTCACAGCTAGAGGAGCTGTTCTGCTGCACTCTTGCATAACGGGGTGTCACGCTAGCTGCAGGAGAACAGTGCTGCACTGGTGCAATCGGATTCGAGGAGATTAGATCAGAACGGAGTCGAGTGGCAGGACGTCGGCCTTGGCGCTCTCGCTCCCTCTTATGGCACTTGTGATGCACAACAGCCTCTTCAATTTGATATTTCTGATTTCCTTCCAATGTTAGACCTGATAGAGATTTTCTCAGTGCATAATAATGACAATAAATGATGATAACGTGGTGCGCGATGTGCCAGCCGGCCGAGCAGCTCCAGCTGGATGGAATTAATACCTCAGTGCTTGTGGAGCTTTCACAGCTTTTTTAAATGTATTTTTTTCTGCCATTAGAAATTTGTCATCATTTAAATGATAATAAACTTGCTTTTGAAGAGTTCAGAATAGTTTGCCGCGTTTCTTCTAGCCGTCCCTGAATGTTAATATGACACTAATATGGAAGTCAGGGTTGCCAGGTCTCAGCAAAATGTCTAAAAACTAAAAAAATGTACAAAAAGACATGCTCAAAAATCCATGGCATTGGAAATATAGCGTAACAGACAATTTTTTTCTTTTTATAACCATTTTTGTGCGAAAACTACATCTTTACAGATACCCTGCCTACATTAACACTTTGTTTGTCACGGTCTATGTTAGATTTAATTCTGATGATTTTCTTAAAAGTATTTTTAAACAAGCTAAAAATTTCACCCCAACCTTGTTCCTAGATTAATCCAATTTTGTTGTGAAATCTGCGGCCCTGGCAACCCTGACAATAAAAGCACTAGAAAACAATTTCTCATTTTAATTTCATAGTTTGTCACATCCAGAAAAATGCTGAAAACGTTGGTTCATCCTGTTCTCGTCCAGATAAAGGCGTGCCTTGATCTACAATAGAAGCACGTCAACAGTAAACATGATTCGCTGGTGTGTTTTGTGCACGGTGTCTTCCTTTTCTAACTGAGAATAAACAGTTGGAGTTCATTCGTTTGGAAGAGCATGAAGTTTGTATGAGTTGGCGGAGGAGTGTTTTTCCCAACCTGCTGTTCAATGCGGAATGTCGCTACTTCAGAGTGATTGAGCATGAAGCACTGATTGAAGGAAGATGGCAAATATTAAGCTGTAGACCAAGTAAAAGTAGAGCTCACACTAAAGTTAGAAAATAAAGCAATATGCCACTTCAGTGACTTTATCATGATGGGCATCGTGCCTAAAGTCTCCTTACTCCTTGTCATTGTAACACATTTCCTCGAGTGGCTTATTGCTTTAATAAAATGTCGACAGAAACAAACTGATAAAACTGACTTTTATTTTGCATTGTTTATTGCAAATAGGTGTCACGACTGTGAATCATTCTTCTACATAATCTCCATTCCCTTCAATGCAAGTGCTCCAGAGCATAACGAAAGTCCAGGTTCCTCCAGAAAAAAAAATTTAATCACTCTTTTAAGGTTTTCATTTGGCTCACCCTGCTGTTATTAATAATATTAGCTGTAAACAATTCTTCCATCCCACATTGTGTTCTGTTACCAGTAAGCTTTGGTTGCTAAGCAACATAAAAGGCAAAGATTAGAGTGTAATGATTTTATTAGTTTATAACCTGGTGCATTCATACAGAGAATACACATTTAGGTCAGGTTATAACTGACTACGCAAGCGACACTGAGCAGACGCTCACCCGCGTACCTTTTGTGCATCTGGAGGATTAGAAGCCACTAGGGGGCAGACTAGAGTGAAAAAATCCCTCACCTGCACAAAGTGTGTCGATGGCAGGGCAATCTGTTCAGGAAGCTGTACATAGATAACACGTATTTTGAGAAAATGGCAGAAACTGCAGCAATGTTTATTATAAATCAGGCCATTAAACCTTTAAAGAGGGAGTCACCAAGGTCAAGGTTGCAGATATTTGAACTCAACATCAAACAAATACACACCTCCCTTCAGTGCTCCTCCAGAAGCTCCGCCCCCAAATTCATCATCAATGCAACAACACTAACATCCCCATTTTGCTCCACATGTAGTGACATAATGACCTTGTATATTTTTGCCTTAATTGATCACATCTCACACCACCATTATATCCAACAGTCTTAACACATACTGCATTTCCTGTCCAAACTGTGCAGCTCCATGTTGTATAAACTGATATTAAAACCTGGAAACACTAAAAATCTGTAACAAATTAAACTCCTGCAGACTCTAAATGCAGAAGCAAAATTCTCTCTCGCTCACACACACACGACCATGAATATTTCATCATCTCCATCCTTCCAGAGGTGACAGTCATCAGCTCAGGCATGACAGATTCAGCTCTGTTCACACTGCGGCTTGATCTGATCTGAAAGTGGAGCTGAACACCCATCGTGATTAGATACGAACAGCTTCTGAGAGCGACCGACCCCCGTGCGAGTGTAGATCTGATCTGTGCTACAGGTCATCTAATCAGGGTGGCGATAAAATCGCTAAATAAAACATCCTCCCCTCCGGAGTCATATTTAAGCCCTATTAAAATTCACATTAAAAGTCATTTACACTTCATTAATAAATAATTAAGCAGAGTTATGAAACACAGCGGCTTTTCCACACAGTGATGCAGGATAGGGGCTCACATGACTCGGATATGTCAGCAAAAAAAGGGGGCGGGGGATATGTGGTGAAATAATACTTTATTCTGACTCCATATCCCACAATTCCTTACAATCTCATACCTCCTCCTGGTCCAACATGTAGAGCTGATTTCCAGGGATCATGCAGTGACGTGAGTTCCAGCCTGGACGCTCGTACGGCGGAGCAGCGTAGGAGGACTGGGGCTGATGGGAGGAGGGAACAGCATACCGTGCATCTGAGAGAGAGAGAGAGAGAGAGAGAGAGAGAGACAGAGAGAGAGACAGAGAGGGACAGACAGAGAGAGACAGAGACAGAGAGAGAGACAGACAGAGACAGAGTGAGAGAGAGAGAGAGAGAGACAGACAGAGAGAGACAGAGTGATAGAGAGAGACAGTCAGAGAGACAGAGAGAGAGAGAGAGAGAGAGAGAGAGAGACAGAGTGATAGAGAGAGAGAGTCAGAGAGAGAGAGAGAGAGAGAGAGAGAGAGCGAGACAGAGACTTTCACCACGGTTTTGAAAAACAAAAACAATTGCTTGCTGGATTGTACCATGTTATATTTTCATGTCCTTTTTTACATGTCACCTGTTTTGGAACATACTCTCTCATGCATAAATGAATAAAACTCACCTGTACATTTATATTTAATAACAGCAACATTCAGCGCTACTTACATACAAAAATAAAAAATGCCAAAATAAATGCAATGTAAATAACCATGAGCTGATGCTAAATTAATATAATGTAAAATTTAAAAAATGGTACAGGCTAGATATTAGAAAGAGTAGGTAAGATATTAGCATTATAATCAATGCTAATAACGATTACAATGATAACAATAATGTCTTAGGAATGATTAGGAATGTATTCAGGAGTCGTTATACATGCTGCCTTGATGCAAAGTCTCACTGATAAAAGTCTCACCACAGAAATCGCCCATTAATATGGAAGAAACTGTGCGCTCCTGCTCAGATCACGCTTTCTGCTTTAGCGCTCATTATAAGGGGAAAAAAGAGCATAATGGCATAATGGCTAATCACTACGGCAATATTGAGCCTCATGTCACATTATAAAATTTAAAAATTAAGAGTGTTGAGATTTAAATGTACGTACGTGTACTCAATAACTTCAAATAAACCCTAGGAGGCGTGGTGGCTAACTCGAAAACCAAACCGTAAACTATAAAAAAAATAATCACAAAATCAAAATAAATACTGTTATACATGTGCGCTCTGCACCAGCCTCTCAAGCGCAGTATAACGTATAACACGTCATAGAGAGAGAGTCACTCCTATAATACAAGCCTCCATTTTGGATTTGTGCATGGATATCCAGTTAGCACCCAATGCTAAGTATTATTAGAGTGTAATTTCAGTCACACAAAGCCTTTTATTAGTACATTTCCAACACATCTGAGGTAAATGTTGAACTTCTGGATAATTCTGTCTCATTTTCACTGTCATTGTGCCTTTCTTAGTTGTATAAAAGACTTGACAGATACATGCTAGCTAGCCGAGTCACTAGCTAGGTCATGGTGCCTGTATTTGCTAGTTGCCTGGCAACAGTGTTCTCATAACTTTAACCATGAGTGTGTAAGGTTAAGTTTGAAGTCTGCCAGAGGGGTAAGCTGGTAAGGATTTCAGGTTTGAACATGAATCATCATACTGTATATTACAGGCATTTGCAAGCTATTTTAAAAATATGATTAAAAAAAACAACAACAACAAACAAACCAAACAACAACAACAAAACGTATCAAATGAAAAGGGTTTGGCTGTAGTCTGTGTGCCTCTAATTAAATACCTCGGACAATATTTTAAAATAAAATCAGTTCTTCTTGAGACTTGTATTAAAGTTCTTTGCAGTGCAGGGTTTTTTTTTTTACACCTCCTGGGATTTGTGTGACTTCACTGTTTGACACGTGTGACATTTTCAGAGCTGATATAAGGTCAGATCTCAGAATCAAACCTCACAGCAGGCGTCATCCTGCATTAACTTTCCCTCTCGTCTTCTCTGTGTGTTAAAAAAAGAGCATCGGAGTGTTGTCTGAACATACTGTCAATAACATAATGTGGTCAATAATGCGTTAACAGGAAACAGGTTCACACCTAGTGCATTTTTTGGCTCATGTATTTGTGTGTTATTAGCCCGGGGTGTACGGAGATATTGCGTGTTTTATTTTTAGCCCGGGTTTCGGAGCTCAGCGATGTGGATAATCAACCTCCCCCCCCCGACGGGCTCGCTAATGACGATGTTGAGAGGGTTCTGACCCGCTTCGGCGTCAGCTTTTTTACCCTCCCACTCCTACGAGCTGCAACCATACCATTAAAGCCCCTTCGCCCCGAGACATGAATGCATCTCTTTCAGCTCTCCCAGGAGGCGATTATACACACACAATACTACATCATATTATTTCCAGTCAACACTATAGAGTGGAAAAGACACTGCAACTGGAATTATCTTAAAGGAGGGTCATTTAATTTGGAAGAAAAAAATTTTTTGATTTTCACTAAAATGTTTTTTTTTGGTAGGAATAAAGCTGAGATACGGTGTCCTTCTGCCATTTTTATTCCAGCTCTGCTCTCTGTAGGCTGAGAAAGGTACTGGAGGAGTTGAATTAATCATGGTTACAGCACAGCACTTTTGAATTATGGATTGTGATTGATCAGACGGGTTGATTCATTTTCTATAGCAGCAGCTCTGACAGTGGTGCAGCTGCAACTTGCATGCGCTCGTTCTAACATGCTATCGTTTCTATAGTAACTGCTCATTCACAGGGACGTGTACAGCAGACGCTAAATATATACAGATGTTTTTTAAATTGTTGATATGGTAGAGATTTTGTAAGGAGATGTTTATTTAACATTTATGGAAGGATAAGATAGGATAGGATAGGATAAGGATTACTGAAGGAGTCTCCAGTGTTAGCACTTAACAGTCAGAGAAAGTTTTGTGGTTTCTTTGGTAACATGACAAGCTGCAGTTTTTACTTCAAGAGAGAAAAAAAGAGAGGCTGGTGAGGGAACGACGGTTTATAGAACACAGACTTTCCACAACATTAAATGTAACTATAAATGGATAAAATGTACGGAATTTTTTAATAACTAAAAAGTAATCTAAATAAAATGCTTTGGGACGTGCTGTTATGGGATCCGTTTAGGACGGCAACATTACCTCCACGTTATCACACCACCCCATTACTGATTATTTTACTGTAACATCATGACCCTGAGTGTTCTATTTCTTACTTAATCCCACAGAGCAAACAGAATGAAAAACAAAAAAAAACCAGAAAATGCAAGATCTGGCCACCAAAACTAGGTAAACCTTTGATTAAATCCCATTGATTTTAAATTCACCGAGAACTTCACAAAGAAACAGAATTCACAACTATAAGCAACGCAAGGCTTCTAAATTTGTCCTGAATTCCAGTTTAACCCCGAACGCTCAAGAAAATTCGTCAAGAAGTTGCCGTTGATTCGCGACGATGCATGCTCTAACGTGACACTAAACCCGATCGGCCACACGGCATCGCTGTTGCTGCGATCATCTGCTTCTCCGAACTCTGAGTACAGGAAACAAGGTTACTGCCCGAGAGATGTCACTTCCGAAACGCCCACTCGCTCCATCTCTCTCTCTCTCACTCCTGCACGCCCACAGCTTATTGCCATGACAACCGGGAAAAGAATAGAAAAGAAGTGAGCGGTAAAGAGAGGGATGATCAAAGAGAGAGGGGGAGAGAGGTAAGAGGAGAGAAAGAGAGAGAGAGAGATAGACAGATAGAGCTGGACAGAGAATGACAGAGGGAGAGAGAAAAAGGAGGAGGAGGATGAGGGAGTGCTGAAATGTATGGGAGAGACAGAATGCGAAAGACAGAGCGATGGAGTGATGGGGGGACAGGGAAGTTAGAGAGGTGGATGAGAAGTAGTTGGAGAGTCGAGGGAGGACAACCATGGAGGAAAACGACGGGAGAAGAATACTTTTTTTGGGAAAAGGAAGAGAGAGAAATGGTGGCTTGTTCCCATAGCAACCTAGCCTTCCAGGAGAACTCTCTCTCTCTCTCTCTCTCTCTCTCTCTCTCTCTCTCTCTCCTCCCTATATAGCACTCAGTATACAGTGTGTCACAGATTTACATACGAAACACGTGAGTGTTGAAGAGGCAGGAAGACGTTCACTCATAAAAACCAATAAAGACAGACAGAATCTCCATTTTTAGGTTATTTTTTTTTCCACTTTTATAAAACATGATAATTAATAAGCTAATCTGTGATTAAATCCGTCATGAGTGCTTATTTGAGAGTCTTGATGTTTAAATTTCTCGTGTCTCAAAAGGCTGAGGCTTATGTTGAGCACAATACCGCAAAAAAAAAAAAAAAAAAAAAAGAATGTAATTAAATAAAGTCTCATTACAATTATTGCAAACAGAGATAGTATGCAAATAATGTAAGCAAGGTTACCATGGTGACCACATCATGTTACTATACCCGCTACAAGGTGGATTATTTTATATACACACAACGTTTTATACATGAAAAAATGACACAACGTACATTTTACCCGTTTATTGTTACATTTAATGTTGTGGAATGTTCGTTAAACCAGTAACTAACATTATAGCAGCTATAAACATTCGTTCCCTCACCAGCCTCTCTTTTTTTCCTCTTGTGAACTTAATAAGGCAAAAAAACAAAACAAAAAAAAAATGCAGCTTGTCATGTTACCGGGAAACCGCAACCCCTCTGTACTGAAGATGTTACCGCTTTACCTCTGACCCTGGAGACCCTCCTTCCACAGATGTCTCCTGACAGATAATTTCACTGTATAAACATTAATAATGACACCTTTTTTTAAGCTTAGATTAGAGCTGTTACTATAGAAACGTTAACGCGTTAGAACGAGCGCATTCATATAAACCTAGAACACTTTCTCACCAGTCGGATTTGAGACGTGGTGTAACGTGTGTTAAAGCACGTCTCTGGTGTTCTGCAACAGTTTTTAAGCTGGGTTTGTCACTAAAGAAGGAGGTGAGTTCAGTAGTTCTGTGCTCAAGAGAAAAAACACAGGTTAAAATAAGCCTCCGCCTCGTACAGAGATGTGTGAGAGTGCAGGAAGTGCCTGTTCCTATCCTGAGTTTACAGCTGGTTGCCATGGTTTCCCTGGTAGCGCTGGAAGATGCTACAGATACAAGGGGATGCATTTCTTATTCCCTCCTCCTGAACTCCTCCAGTTTGCACTCACTTACCACAATGCGTTTTGGATACGCCGCACACTGGATGTGTAATGAGTCTGGAATCAAATCTGTCTTGGACATGACATCAGAAAGGAAACTGCTTTTTCTGAGGCTGAACGAATCGTTAGAAAAAAGCTACAATGTAAGCAGCACATTGTGTACAAAACCAAAACATGATTTCCAACTTCCCAGCAAACTCACTGGCAGCCTCCTTTCATCTCTCTCCCATCACCTCTACCCCCTCCACCTTCTACCCATCTGTCTCTCAGCACCCCCACCCACCCAGCCGGCTTCCTTCAGTCTCTCACTCTTTCTCAGAGATGTGAATTCATACGTAAGGCGGAATAATGCTTCAACACCGAGCTTTAAAGAAATAGCACGCTAAAGAAATGCTCGCTAAACCAATGCAATGATATCGACCATCTGTATGAGTGAAAAAACTGAATGAAATCACCTTACTTGTCTTAAGTGATTGATGTTTGATTTCCTGTATAACAAGATACTAAGCCACATCAATATATAGATCACTTTAAGCATTTGTATACAGAAAAAGCATCCTGAACATGAATATATGAATATCAGAACACACAGGGTGCACAAACATGTGACGTGCTCTAGGTCTTGATATTTCTAGCAATGCATGACTATACGAACTATATTCTGAGCATCTATGCCTTATAACTTCTGTTATTTAACCACAACAGATCAAAGCTATCAGTTATATTTATTTCAAGCTATATTTATTCAGATCTGCTGTTTGTATATAATTTCAATATTTCAAGTTGTTTCGAAATATCACCAAATGTTGTGAAATGACACACACGCATGATGCGGATTGTGTAGCGTCATAGCGCACGATAAAGCATTACTCATGTTCATGCCTAGAAGTGCATCGTAACAAGCAAAAAAAGAAACAAACAAAAAAAAAAAGTTCGTCACGTTCTCGTCAGCCGTGAGATCGACCAACGTCGTATCCTGAACATGAATGAATGAATGGTCGCATTACAAAAATCAACCATAAAGTTAAGATTCGTTCAATAAACCTTAAACCTACAGGCTGGAAGAATTCGGAAGTGTGACCTCCCTGCTAGAAAATAATGCTAACGTAAGCTACTCGTGGAAGAATATTTTGCAACGTGCACCGTTATGCTCTGCGAGGATTAATCTTACGTCTGCAACTTCCAATTCAATCCCAAACGGCATAATGTGCACTAAGTAGTAGGATTAAATAGCAATGACACCAATAGTGTTCTGAGGAACACATACAATAGTGTGCAGCCCAAGTATTTGTGACTCAGGCAATCACATTATCTGCTCTCATTTCCTCAACATTCCCTCACTGATCGGAAATGGCTCATCAGGCTGACCGAGATATCCCACTAACTCTAGCTAGCTAACTAAAAACACCTCTGGTCGCTCCTGGTGTGTGTATTTTTATTACCCAGTTTGTGTTGTCTGCGCATTTCATTATCTCTTCTGCTAATTTCGTTCTCCAGACTGTAATATTAAATGTGTTATCACGGATAATGTTAGCCCATCATGTGAAAAACCTAGCTCAATAAACATACACAGCATGCTGACAAGTTGGATGATTCAATTTCGGTGATAAATCATCTGACTATCATCTGTCATTCGCTTAGAGGACGACCTGTTCAGCTATCACTCCTGACTGGCTGACTATCACCATCGGACTTCTTTAGTACCCAAAGTTATTTGGTGATGAGGTTAGACATAACCGAGTTGGCGTATTAAATATGCTTACAATTTTCCAGGCTGTGTGTAAATTAATACAACCGAAGGGCAGGTAATAAAAATGAACGTTTGAACCGTTTAAAGACAAAATCAGACTCAAAGATTTATTGAACCTTTAGTACTGCATTAAAAATTAGTTTCATACCCACTGCCTTTAATCACTATTATATTTCATACACAATTACACACATGCGGGAATTTCAGTTTCAATTTTATTCTTCGATGAGTCATTTTGGGATCAGAACTTGCTCGTATCTCTCGTTACTGACGCAATAATTCTTCGGAACTCACACACAACACGCCCACTAACTACGCATATAATTTATCAGACTGCACATTGATCGATCTTTTCCCCTTTATTTGGGATCTTAATAAATCAGGGCCTTGGTTGTGTCTCGCCTCGCTTTCATATTGCATAAAAACTTCTCTTTTCTTTATAACATCTTTTATCTTCCTTTTTCTCCTGCTCTCTCTCTCTCTCCCTGTCTTTCTTTCTCTTTTTTTCCTCTTTCTCCCCCCTCCACCCTTAGTTTATATTAGTTTAGGGAGAAACTGTCAGCAAGGTGAGCTGTGAATTCTGAATGAAGTTTGCATATTTGCATTGTACAGCATTTCTCTACTGAATGGAATATTTGAGACCGCAGTGTCATTCCTGCTGCAAACTGCATCCATAAACAGCTAGAAAATGCTTACTTCATCTTAAACACTCTGTGTTTCTGTGTGTGTGTGTGTGTGTGTGTGTGTG
>JAQQZU010000019.1:438199-452235 GCA_030068025.1 Parauchenoglanis punctatus | reverse complement strand
ATATATAAAAAAAACAAAACAGTGAAACAAACATAATAATGTTACATTGCTAAACATTTGTTACTACAGTTTAAGAGTAGACATGTTCTAGATCCATTTTGTCCAAAAATCAGGAAGGAGATTGACGTGACCAAAACTGTCATTACAATCTGAGCAGCCTTGCCTCAGTTTACACCCAAAACACTTGTTTATCGGAGATTCATTCATTTATTTTCTACATTTGTTAAACCAGTAATGTTTTTAAGTACACTAAATAATGAAAGCTGGAGTGTATAGTAATGAATAAGTAATTGACAGACTCAACCACCTTTTATGATCTGATTGATAAACTCTGTAACCAAAGCTCATAGCTCTCCTAATAAACAGCACACTATAGATATCCTGATATCACTTAACAGTCAGTCGGTTTGTAAATAATCTCTAATCGTCGTAAAGGTAACAAAAATCCCACAGGATGACGTCACCTTTAACTAACGAACGACATCAGAATCATTTACATTTGAGGATTTGAGGCAAAATAGTTCTGAATTTGTCACATGATAAATAAAAAGGTCATAAACAGGGAAGTAATGATCATGTAAATATATCTGTAGTACAATTTACAAAGTCAAAAGGAAAAAAGTGCATAAAGGAACATTATTTTACATATCCCTCATATCCCCAACATCCCTCCCCAAACCCCCCCATATTAACTGATATTAACCCTTCAACTCACAGGATATTATTCTGTAACTACAGTAAAGCTAACTGGAAAAGGGATTAATTGATAAAAAATCTGGACCCCCTGATGGATCCTGGGAGGTTTGTTTTTCTTAATAAATAATATATCAATAAATTCTCTCTTATAAAATATGATGTTTGCTTACTGTGGCGGCATTTCAGACAGTTTATGAGCGGCTCTTTAAGAGGAGGACTGTCACAGACACAACACACTTCCTCTCCACTGGCTGAGACTGAGAGAGAGAGAGAGAGAGAGAGAGAGAGAGAGAGAGAGAGAGAGAGAAAGAGAGAGAGAGAGAGAAATAAGGAAGTGTCACGCTTGGGAACTATAGTAATCTGATGTTACACCAGAGCGCTGTTGAAATCTGGATTCTGATTGGTCAGAAGGTGTTGACT
Organism: Parauchenoglanis punctatus; assembly: GCA_030068025.1. Classification (NCBI taxonomy): domain Eukaryota; kingdom Metazoa; phylum Chordata; class Actinopteri; order Siluriformes; family Auchenoglanididae; genus Parauchenoglanis; species Parauchenoglanis punctatus. The sequence goes on along the minus strand of JAQQZU010000019.1, from coordinate 451,119 downwards.
TATAACAGCAGCTCTGACAGTAATGTCGTTATTGTTATGTTATCTTTTCTATCGTTTCACATTTCTATCATAACAGATTAAAAACGTGATGTGGTGAGGTTTTCTGTAAGGAGAAATGGGTTTAGTTATTATTTATGGAAGGAGTCTCCAGTGTCAGCACTTTCTAACAGTCTGAGGTCTCGAAATCTTTATGTTTTCTGACGTCTTCAGGACAGACGAGTTTACACTTTCTGGTTTCTTGGAAAGTAAACTAGCTTGTTTTGCAGATGTTAAACAACATTCACTATACACGAATAAACAATATGACAAGCTGTCGTTTAACTAACAAAAAAATATTGTTGTCAAATTGTTGTGGTATGAGAGGAATAAAACACTTCACGACACGCTGTTATAGAAAAACAATCAACTTGTGTAATGTAGTGTAAAGTGTTTCTGTATCTATTAAGTAAGTAGGATCCTTTCTGTTTTTAATATTTTTATAAATTAATTTGCTTAAATACACTTCCTAAAAAGTTACATTTCTATTACTTCTTAGCCACTACATTATTATTATTATTATTATTATTATTATTATTATTATTATTATTATGATGCAGCGTACCATGTTAGATATTAAAACTGCCCAAAATTACACCTTAATATCATTATGCTCATTCTGCATGTCAGCACATTAACAGTTTCCAGATTATTGAAAGATTGGAACCTTCTACCAGCCCGCACGGAGAATAATATAATCATTTAATAATTCTAAGCAACAACTGCTCTCATTTCGAGCCCTCATCAGAGCGGGAGGGAAAAACGTATGAAAAGCTTTCATATTTATCCTCAAGAAGTTTCCCAAATGTTCAGTTTATTTAAGCGGCGGCTTCTGTTACATAGAAATGTGTTCCAAGGCTCCTGCTATATACTGTATACTTTATTAATATGCAGTTCTACATTAACGATATGAATAAACTGTAACGAGAGCTGCTTCCAGCATGACGTGCTGTAGGTGATGTTTTATCACTTACATGAGTGAATGTCTTTCCTGAGGACCCAGAACTCAGAATTATCCTCAAATCTGACCAAACAGCACTGTTTGACGACGTCTACCTGAGATAAAGAGTCGGGTTTAATATGCAAGATGATAGTTAATGTCTGTTTTAACAGTATACAAATGCAACAGATTTGGAAACTCACTCTTTTGACGTTGCCTAGGTATAAAAGTCCGTCGCTCCATCGTGCTAAGACGTCCTCTCCTTCAGTGACCACACCCATCCTGAGTGCAGAGACGAACACAGGCAGGGTAAGAAGTAACCATACACACACATACACAGCACACACACACACACACATGCAAGAACAAGTTAACGGTCCAAAAGAAGCTCTAAGAGCAAAGCAGAACTGTTCAGGTTCTGGGAGGCTGGAGGTCCAGTCCAGAGTTCTGGTTCTGTCCTAAATGGAGCCCGAGGGTGATGCTCTAGTTTCTCAATCGTATAAAAACAAGAAGAAAGAGCTAAAAATCCTTAACATCCAATGTGTTGCCCTTTGGTTTTCAGTGCTTTCAAGATACCTCCTCATTCACTCACTTAATTACACGTGACACTTTTATCATATTCCGCCGAGTAGACGATTTGAAGTTTAGAGTCCCTGGAATAATAAAGTTTATTTACTACATATGAGTACGTTTCACACGTTTAAAATGTTGCTCAAAGTGCTGGACAGTTGTGTGAGGAAGATTTCACCCTGCATTGGGATGCTAGTCTATCGCAGGGCGCTACACTCACACACTCACACACTCACTCACGCCTGTGGACAATTCCGCATAGGTCATCTATCTGCAAGTTTTTGGACAGTCAAAGGAAACCAGAGAACCCCGAGGAAGCCTACGTGAATACAGGAAGAACATGCAAAACTCCACACAGAGCTCAATATTGAAGCAGAAACCCTGTGAGTCGGCAATCAGCAACATCACCTCCGAAAAATAAATAAGAAAAAGAAAAAAGAATAATAATGATCAAATATTTTTAAAATGGGTAAATAGGGCAAACATGAACTAGGCAAATAATAATAAAGCAACAAGTAACAGTAATGACAGAAAGAAGAATTTTATGTATTAAAAAATAAACCTTTGACAGTGTGTAAAAAATGGAATAAAAGGATAAAAATTAATACAATATGAAATGTAATGTAAAAGTGACATGCCAGTAAATGTACGGCTAATAATAAAAGCCAGGGTGAAAAATCTGATTTTAAATCAGTGACAGATGAGAGACGCGACCTGATGAATGTTTAATGGTGTGTTCTAGATCGTCGTTGCATAAAAACCAAAAGGTCTCACACATGGAATACGGAGAAGGCACGGAAATAGAAAGTTACAGAGTTACTGTCAGATTAGTTTTCTATAACAGCACATCCCCAAGTGTTTCATTCCTCTTTACACCACAGCAAGCTGCCAGAGTTTATAATTTAATTTATTAAAGGACACACATCGTACTTTTATCCATGTATAAGCCGGGTTTCCATCGCATAATATCGATTAATATTTTCAATATTTTCACAAAACACAGCAGTGAATGTTCCGTGTGTCCACTGAGTGATGTTTTGTGATTAACGTTGCTTTTTCTCCTCTCGCGACAGCTCCTACAGAGCGCTCTTTTCTCCGAAAGGTGGCGTTTCCATTCGCTTTTCATGTCATCTGACTTAAATGCGAAAAATGTGTTTCCATTTCAATGTTGTGAAATATGGCTGAAAAACCACCTCATGTGAGCGTGAAAAAACGTTTTTGTTCATGTATCCATTACTCGTTTTTCACTTCACAATTTCAAATTGTGCATTAAGCAGGAAACACGGCTACAGTTACGTTTAATGCTGTCGAAGATCCATCAAGCAAGTTAGTTCCTGCTGTCACTTATGTTATAGCAGCTATAAACAGTCGTTCCCTCACCAGCCTCTCTTCTTTTTCTCTCTTGAAGTTAAAACACTTGTTACTTCAAGTGACAAGGGAACCGCAAAGAAGCGTAAACTCCTCTGTCCTGAAGAAAACGTGAAATTACAAACTGTTACAAGTCACTGACACTGGAGACTCCTTCCATAAAGGTTACATAAGCTTCTCCTTACAGAAAACTTCAGCACATTATCAATTATACACGTTTTTTATCCTTTTATGAATGAGCCTGTTACTGGGCTAACCCTGAGGGACGTGAACACAAAAACAAGTATACGTTTGGCCTTTCAATATCACGCTGAAGCTCTAATATATTCAATAGGTTTCCATATGTTGGACACAGGATCGTTCAGTTCAAGCAGGATCAGTCGCTGAATTTCACACCTCCTGGATGTCTACATACACCTGTTGGATTTGTCTCAATGAGTAGATGCTGGTTGATACCGAACATGTCAGAGAATTCCACCAGAACTGGCAAAAAAATGTGCCTTTTTTGTTTTATTTAAATCCAGAATTTGCATTCAGCTTTTCTGAGATTGAAAAAAAAACCTTCCCATCATCTCAGAGTCTCAGCTTTGGAACGTGACAAGAACTCCAAACTTGTGCTGCTGTGTTAGTCTTGATCTCCTTGACACATGGTAGATTTCTGACTAACTGTAATGTGGAGCGTTTAAGAGACCCGAGACGCTTCATGACAGAAACTCCTTTATGTCTTTACAGAAAACTTCACCACATCAACGATTATTTTTAATCCGTTTATTATTAGTGGAGCGTCTGCTGTACACGTCCCTGTGAATGAGCTGTTACTATAGAAACTATAATGTATTAGATGCAGCGCATTAACATTCATATAAACCTGTGATTTGCAGCTGCACTACTGTCAGAGCTGCTGTTATAGAAAATTAATCAACACCTTCTGACCAATCAGAATCCAGAATATTCAACAGCGCTATGGGATCAGCTAAATTAATCACGAAAGACACCCAAAGACTAATGTTATTTAGTCTTCAAAACTCTCCTGACTGAGTTCTGATCTGGGAGAACACTGTTTGAGATTTTTCCCAGAGAAGTGCACACTCACTCCGAGCACAATTTTGAACCCCAAATTGGAGAAACAGGACCTCGTAGACCTCCCATACTCGCACACAGCGAGAAGAACCACAAGTGTGTGGTTTCTCAGCTCAAGCGCACCTGAGGGCATTTCGCAGAAGTTTTGTTCAGAGTGAGAAAAACTAGCAAACTGTAGTAAAGTTGTGCACTTGTGCCCTGAGAGTCTTCAGAAAGCTAAAGTGCTAATCTGGCTCAGAGGAAGGCGCGTGCATGGCGACAGGACGGTGTTTGAATGATCAGCATCATTCAGCACTGAGGCAGCTGCACTGAGGCAATCAGCTATGCAGTGGCACACATGATCAAATGCATTCATCCTTATGCAACAGCCTATTGTAGTGCACTCGGCTCTCAGAGCCATCCTCACGCACCATTATCATCCACATGCAGATTAAAGGGAAGAAAAAAAGATCAAGTAAATTTATACACTGAATCATTTAGAATGCATGTAAGGATTTGCTCTGATCCGTGCATGCAACTCTGGACACATGCGCGCGACACACGTACGATGAGCGCGTGAATCATTTAATTAAGCAAAAAAGGGGGGAAAAAAAGATAATCGCGCGAGCTGTGCTCTGTTGGCAAAGGGCTCGCGAGCTAACCTGGAAAGTCGCGCGGGGTCACCGAGCCCGCCGCGCGAGCTTGACATGAAACGTCCGACCTTCCCGCTGTGATGTTTTCGCCGCGCCTCACAATTACTGTCGGCGATATGAATTTATGATGGACGCACTCACTCACACGCACGCGGGAGCGCGCGCGCCAATAATAATAATAATAATATAAAAAAAAAAAAGCCCTGGACGCGTCAGTGTCAGTTAGTGAGCGGTCGCGCGCTTGGTCCGTCCGTCTGTGTCACCGCCGGCCGTCCTGCGCGAGCGCCGTTTCGTCATGTTCCCGTGCTTTTTTTTTCGTCTCCCGCTGATGTTATTAAACACGGCTGTCAGAGACAGTGGAGCCCGCCAGAGACGCCATCATCTCCGCCTCTCTCTCTCTCTCTCTCTCTCTCTCTCTCGCGACTTGTTGTGACGCAGACATAAAACACGGAGAGCGATAACGGAGTGGGCGGGAGAGCGACGGCCCCGAGTGTGTGTGTGTGTGTGTGTGTGTGTGTGTGCGCGAGTTTGTGTGTGTGAACACCTTCACATCTGTACAGCGACCCGCCGATGCCGGAGGCGTGTCGCGGGTTTAAAGGAGAGCTCCTGTCCCTCACAGCCGCGTGCACGCCTCTGTGTATATATTTGAGTGTCTGCGCGCGCGCTCTCCACTAATTAGCTAAAGTTTCGGACTGTCCTAATTGGCGCGAGCCGAATGAAGCATGCGGGACTTGTGGGAGGTGTTTATACTCCTGAAGTATTTACCCTTATTATTTATTCATTCATTCATTTATTTATTTATTTATTTATTTATTTATTTATTTTAATCGATCATGGTGGTTAGGATAATGTTATAGTTTTGTTTTATTATTAATTCGGGATATGTCATTTTTACTGCACTTTTATTTTTTTAATATTTATTTAACAACAACTATAAAGGAATAAGAACAAGAAGAAGAATAATTGTATGATTTCTAATTTCTAATTGTAAGTTCAACATTTTAGTCATAAATATATGTAACCGTTTTGCAGATTGTATGCTATTATTATTGTTGTTGTTGTTTTTGTTGTTGTTGTTAATCATATTAATTGTAATAATTGTATTTCTTTATATACTATATAGACCCTAGTGTTATTAGATTTCACATTAGACTATTTATCATTATTTTCATATTTATTCAAATAAATGTGCATAGGCTATTTATTTACTTCCATTACTAGACAGCAGATTTCCGCCTGTTATAAATATATAAATGATGTATATTTTTTCTGAACTTTTCCCGACGTTGTATATTGAAATTGTGTGTTTTATGGGAGAACTACCAGATTTGTTTTTATGCAAAAACCATTTCGATTAAAAAAGCCCTTGATAAAAAGCCGATGATACAAAGCTCTGAGCCTATTCTGAGTGAGATCATGTAATTCAGTGATATTCATGCTGTGATATTCAAAATGGCCTCTGGGCAGCAGGAGTGTCAGTTCTCTCACAGCACACCAGAGGGCATGAACACTACACTTCCTCAAAAGAAGGAATTTTACCTTAAACTCCATGCTGGCCTCATTTTAGTGCTCTTTCCCCCTGCCGATTTTATCTTAGGGAATCTCGTCGCCATGTTAATGTGCTTATTAGAGGACCTGCAATTATCAGGAACAGAACTTACCCAGAAGGCACTGGGGCTTTATAAAGATCGCAGATCATTAAAGTTTCAAATACTGCTAACTCTCCTCATTTAGAAAAAAAAAGAGGCATAAGACAAGCTGGGGGACTCAGGGGCTGGGGGTGGTGGTGGGGTAAGGGGCAGTGGCCCCATGGATGAAACACACTGCAAATGTTTCCTCTAGAATGCCCCTGTGGGTGATAAAACATGATAAAGTGCCCTCTAGGGTGCCATTATTTTGGAAAAAAAAAATGTGAAGAAATGCTCTCTAGGGTACCCTGTATCTGAGAAAACGCAATAAATGCCCTCTAAGGTGCACTTACATTGGAGAAAACATGACGAAGAGCCCTAATGACCTTCCTCGATGAAATGCCCTCTACGTAGGATGCCGCTACACATTAGAAAATGTATTAAAGTGCCTTCTTGAGTGACCTTGCATTCTAGAAAACATGTTAAAGTGCCCCGTGTCTGCCCCTAGTATGTGAAGAAAACCATCTATATTGTTGTTTCTGCCCCTCTAGGGTGGACCACAAAATGAATGACTCACTAATTAATTAAAAAAAAAAAAAACCTCAGGCCCAAAATAAGAGGAGAAGGTCATTATAATAAATGGCTCAATTTTCCTCTTGTGTGCTTGTTATTTAAATAGAAGCCTATCCTGTTCTAAATATCTTTTAAAGGAGCTGTTTGTCATTTTTACAGCCCTCTGCTGGCCATGAGGTGAAATGCTATTATGATTCAAATATTAACAAGCCTTCCTTTTGTGACTTGCTATTTTAAAAGATGAGCCAGGAAAAGGAGACTTGCTTTAGAAAGGGCAGAACCTATTTCTGGGCCAGAAAAAAGTAAGCTGAAGCCTCAGATTAAGAACATCACTAAACTAAACATTGCAGTTTTGCAAGTCATAGTTTTCCTAATGTGCCATTGCGGAAATGAGAGGATGATGGTAGGTCAACTTTGAATTCTAAAACTTACAAACTTCTGCTTTAATTACTGAAAGACAATAGGGATTTAATACTTGCTCCAGAGTGTCACTGGAGATTTTCAGGTTATTTAACATCATGCTATTTGAAAATATGTAATTGTATCATCCTCCACCCTTCATTATAACCAGTGAATACATGTGTATTGGCGCTCGCTATGAAACTTGTTTAAAGGGTTTTTAGTAACAATCGATGGGCGAGTTGTCTTGTGACAGCTAACTGACGCCTTAAGACAATCTGTGATGTCAGAATTACAATAGAAGGCAGGGCCTGAGGATTTTCATATAATGCTGGTAAACCGGCCTGTCATGAAGTCATTAAAGTGTTTTGTTTTTTTACAAGTGTGAAGCATTTCAGCCATCAGAAAGAAAATCTTTCACCAAACCAGACGTTTCAATAATTTATTTAAATCATTTATTTCTTTATTATTATTATTATTATTTTCTATTTTTTTTATTTAAAAGGTTTTCCAAAGGTCTTATACACTGAGTGCTAATCCAACTCGCAGTGAAATGAAGGATTAATACGCTTTGAGAAGGCTTGATGTTCAGACTGGACTGAGGTGAGGCACTCATACTGAGTTCATACTAAAAATGCAAAATAAGTTTTCCTATTTAAATGACTCTTTTAAGGTTGTAATGAGAATCTGTTGACATGCATGAATGTTAACACGTAAAAGTTTTCATCTCTGTTGTTGAATTTGTAATTGTATGACTGAATGATTGTAATGTAAGTCTGTCAAAACTGCAATGAGAAGGCATGTGTTATTAGAAATGAATCTCAGTTATTAGTTTCAAAATGTAGTCTTGGATACATTTCTACCATTACATAGATAGGTCCTATAATTTTGTTTTCGTTTTCAGTCAAAGATTAAAAGAGTCGATTCGGGTGAATAAAGGTTATTTTTAACTACCTACTGGAACATTTTCAACACCGTGATATAAAGTTAACACTCTTCTTCTTCATCACTGAGACTGAGACATGGAGCAAAATTTCTACGTACAATAAATAAATGTTTGATATGCAAACGAGTCTTTTCGTTTAAACGACTCTTTAAACTGAGTCGGAAGAATCAGTTCGCCTGCGCGAATGACCTGAAGGTTTCGATTCCCGTAAACGAATTGGTTCGAAAGAATCGATTCAGTCAAGTGACTCGTAAAGCCCAGCAGGAACATTGTCAGAGCAGAGGTGGGTTTACTGTATGTTGACATGGTAATAGCAGAAATTCATTCAGTTTGTAGTATAATTTATGCACATTTTAATATTGTAAAATGCATGTGATGCCCCATTTTTTTTGTCAAACACTAAACACAGGGAGAAATTGAAGTAGGATTGATCTGAGGAAATTACAAATTCTTAGTTCAAATGTCGTCTGAATTGTGGAGTCTTAAATAACGCATGAAAGACAAATTTGCTGCCGACAAATGGGTCAAGTTATTTAGTCCGGTGGTTCTCGCACCTTTTGTGTCTGGCTGCGACACACCAAAATTTTTTTTGCCGTGCTCACCCTTAATCACGCTACAGCATTTCCCATTCTTGGTGCAGGGACCCGACCACACTAAAACCATTTGGCTGTATTTTTTCCAAATTTTTTTCTCCTTAATTTATTCCTGGCCAATTCCAACCAACCAGTCAGCTCTCTACTATCATACGACTGCTACGCACCAACCTGGGAGGAAGAAAGCTAACACATGGTTCCTTCAAGACACATGAAACCAGCCAACGGCACCTTTTTGAACTGCTGCTCATGCTGCATCACAGGGTGGGGTAACTCACAGGGAAAAACACTATCCGTCCCTTCTGCATGCATGATCTTACAGATGCCCATGACTGGCTTGTATCCTGTGATTGACAGGTGAAGGAGAGTACGCCCCTCCCACCCCGAGAGCACGGTCAGTTTAGCTCTCCTGGACTTCTGGCTACAGATGGCTGTGGCATCATTGAGCTTGCAATCTCCGGATGATAATGCGAACACTTTTCTGTTAACGTCACTCAGGAGCCCATTTGCCTGTGTTTAATTCGTTACTGATGTAAACACTGCTATGTTGTTAACTTTATCGTACCTGACAACACACAGCATTGATGACCACAACTAAACCACACAAGGTTTTATTTTTGGCTAAGCAGCGCTGCACGTTAGCCTACATTTTTAATTTTGCTCAGCATGCCGCCTTTCCTCACAGTCGTTCTCTCATTCTCTTTCAAATATCTCTTTCAAGTTTTGTAAAAGGAATTTGTAATAAATGTTTCCTTTGATATTTATCACTGACTGGCTGGCGTGTGTTTATACAGTCAATTAGTAAGCCTACCAATTAGTAAACCTATTTTGAACAGTAACACTCCTGCTCGCTTGCTATAGTGTGAAACATCCGCGCTTTATCTGTCTGGGTCGCGGGGGAAGCTGGAGCCAATTTCAGCAGTCGTTTCGGGCGAGAGGCGGGGTACACCCTGGGCAGGTCACCAGTCCACCACAGCCACACCAGCCAGTTGACCTAACTTTGGATTGTGGAAGGAAACCCACGCATGCACGGGGAGAACATGCAAACTACACACAGAAAGGCACCCTGGGTGACCCGGGGATCGAACCCAGGACCTTCTTGCTGTGAGGCGACAGTGCAAACCACAGCACCGCCGTGCCACCCCAGTGTGAAACATGGAACAAAAAAATACCCCGAACGAATCGTTCTTTACGGCTCTTCTAAGCGATCCTTACGAATCGAATCGAATCTTTTGATTCGTTACGAAGAATCGATTCGTTTCTAGCTGAGCGAAAGCGCGCGCGGTTGCTCATTCGCCGGCTGGTTGCCAAGCGTGCAGCAGACCGGAAGTGCGCCGTCACCATAGCAGCTGGAGGGCGTGTGTCTCTGTATGTGTATGTGTGTGTGTGTGTGTGTGTGTGTCTTATTCAACACGACATTCACTTCTCCGCTGCAGTCACACGATAACACTGCCAGGAGATCAGGAGGTGGGAGATATGGAGGCTCACAGTCACTACTGAATAAACACCGGATGGACGCAGTGCTCCGACACTAGCAGGTATTTATCCTTCTTCTTTTATTTACATTTCTGCTTGGACTTATTCGACTATAGGCTTCAGGTTGTAGGAGTGAGCAGGCTGAGTTCCCTCTGATTCGCATGCATTTCCTAATTCCGTGATATATTTGGAGGAAATTGTAATTCAATCCTTGTCTGGCTTTGTGTAGTTCAGACATTGGTCTGCCATAAAAGCGTTTCAGCTTACAGATTATATGAACTTCCCTTGTGAATGTCAGCAGGAACCTCTGCGAGCTTGCAAAGAGGACATTAGATTCATTTGGGGTGTGACTTACAGTAACTTATTCAGACTGTTCTGACTAGTCATGCATAAATATTTTGGTCGTTTGCAAACAGGATGACATGAATAACATATGTATGTGTTAAAAAAAAAGTCTAAAATGTACAAACTTACAGGTTGCTGAATGGTATTTGAGTATTTATCAGCACCTGTCAAACGATGTGAGTGTCATATAAATACACTGTACAAGACAACAAGGAAATCTTATATTATATCTCACAATTTTGTCATGATCACAAGCGAGAGCTCTGTCTCTGCAGCCTTATCTTCCCAAACGATCCCTATCTGCACCGTAATCAAAATACCAGAGAAGGAAATTGGGAAAGGCGAGGAGGGGCTGGAATTCAAATTGCGAACTCGCTGCCCGCCATAGGGAAATGTAAATCGTGTAAACAAATCATCCATCCCACCCCGTTGGATTATCACGCACGGTTTAAAAGCTCCCCTAATCAAAGCAACGTGTGTGTGTTCCTGTGACACAGCCACTAGCGCCATGCTCCACCGGAATATGAGGACAGCCGAGTTGGAGCTGCCAGAGGTGGGGTCAAAAGATGTCCCTCTTATCGGCTACCGTCCCCTTCCACCGGACAACGGCGGTCCTCCTGGTCAGTGGGCGAAGGAGGTCGATGCCAGAGAATGCACCTCCTCTCAGGTGAGACTGAAACGATTGTGATGGCTGTCCTTCATCAAGGTTGTTCCTCTTTATCATCCTCATCATCATCATCATTACGAGTTAAGTAAAGCAATTGTAACTTAGTGATTCTGGTTCTCTGCCAGATTAGAAGTTTTAGTATGAGTTCCAAATTAAAGTGGCGGTTTGTAACTTTTAGTCACACCCTTGCTGCTTTCAAAGCTTTGAGAAACTGATCACACCCCATCTATTGAAACTGTGTACGCCTTATTAGTTTGCTAACAAGGCACAGTCGAGTAACTGTGTTCAGGCTGGGGGTGGAGCTAATTTCAGGGTCAGAAATATGCAAAACAGAAACCTAAAATGAAAAACACTAGCCCGATGCACTGCATGGCAATATTGTGGTTGTGAATCAAAGTTTATTTCTAACACCAAGGTTACACTGCTGTATTTTTTAAGCCTTTCACAGATTGTGGGGAAAAAACGTAGCACTGCACAGTAATAACTTATTTTTAAGACTTTTATAACAACTGAACAGGCACAGATACTTGAAAATCACACAATGCTCAACTTGTGACTTGTTGATTTGTCAAAACCAAGCTCACATGGAAACATGCATGAGTTCTTCTTATTAAGATACAGCAATAACAGAACACGCACAAACAGTGCTAGCTACACAGCTAACAAGTTTTTGTGAAATACAGCCCAGTTTTACTGCTACCGCTGCTGTGAATGTGTGCCTGCTGTTTTTTACATTTCTTTCATGTGTTTAGTGTATTGTACTCTGAGTTGTTTTTGTTTGTTCACGAAATGTCTTCAGATTTAAAGTCACTTATTAGCCCACGCAACCAAGTTACATCCAGAGTAAGGTTAAAAACATTAACCAGCAGAAGTTTGTACTTCTCAATAACAACACGAACAATTCTTTAACAGGGCTAAAAGTCACTGTATAAACCCAGTTTAAGTCATTTTTGAAATGACACAATTATTACAGGTCTAGAAACACTTTTCATAATTACAAACTGCACCTTTAATTTGTAGTAACAGACTCTGTGCTGCAGTTGCTGGGATTCAGAAAGCCTCAGGGACCTCCTGCACTTTCAAAGGGAAACGGTACTTTCCAAGAAATATCAATAACCATATACAAAACAGTCCGGGCCATGTTAGCTTCCATGTGTTAAGAACATGAAAGGACGATCAGATTGTGAGCATATGGCTAATGAAGTTGAGCTTTTTCCCCCACATGTTGTTCGTTGCCGCTTCTCCTCTCTGTCTATAACAGTATGGCTGTACGGCTCTCGCTAACTGGTCCTTCTGCTCATAACCCAGCTGCTGGGTTCTCAAGCTGTGCAACATGTGATAACCCCAAAAGACAAGCTATATCATGGTACAAGCTAACATGTGACGATAAGATTTGTTATATTAACATTAGTTTTCGGAGAATTTCACCTCCGTTACTTAAGTAAACACCAAGAACAAGATTAGTCCATAACTCTAAAATATTCTTCGGTGTGTTTCATGTACAACCCCAAGTAGAACACTTGATTATGTAAGTAACCTATTAGGAACACATTTTCTAAGGGCATAGCCTGTTCTGTTTTTTTTTTTGTTTTTTTTAAATACATTTTTTAAGACATGTCACACGTGGAAATAATTTCAAAGTTTTTTTGTTTTTTTTCCCCAATATA
>JAQQZU010000019.1:362447-393993 GCA_030068025.1 Parauchenoglanis punctatus | reverse complement strand
AAAGAGAAACAACAGTCCATCATTATCCAGTCTCTTTTAAAGTCATACAAATAAAGAAATAATTGAATTAGAAGGTGTGTCCAAACTTTTGACTGGTAGTGTGTGTGTTTATTTAATGTTTATGTAAGGAGTCTCCAGTGTCAGCGCTTTGTACCAGTCAGAACTGTAACTTTACATTTTCCGCCATCTTCAGGACAGGAGTTTACACTTTCACTGTTTTCTCACTAACATGACAAGCTGCGTTTTTGTCTTTTTAATTCAAGCTCAGAGAGATGCTATAATGGTTTAAACACACAGGAATGCTGTAGGTTTGTTTTTAAATAGTTTATTCATCATCTTGATAAACATATACACATTGGACATGTACGGAATGATAAAAGTTTGGAAAGAATTTGGAATCAGAGCATGTGATCAACCTTACTATTATAAAAAAAAAAAAAACACTTGCATTTCTATATTGTTGCAATAAAATAGAAAAAAAAAAACCCACATACATACAGTAATTCACAAGATTACATCCTTATTACATCATGACATGTTCACCCTATCCAGCATGAGGCTGAAGACTCTACTTTGACAAATCATACATAATATCTTGACATATAACCTTATATGTATACAGCTACATTTTATGACACCATTAATGAATTCACCAACTATAAACCGAACGACGAGTAGAAACGTGTCCTCCTGCTGCTTACCTGCACCGATCAGAGGTTGCCATCATCGTTAAACATGGTCTGAAGTGATTTTGAGGCAGCGTGTCTGAAAGAAAAATGTGTGTTTTAGAGTTATTTTGTTGATATCTATGATTTTTGTATAGTTATAAAGGACGTTTAAAGAAAACAAGCATTCACCTTTTAGTGCAAGCAACAATGGTGGCTATTACTGTGAGCACGAGGATAATTCCAACCACAATGCCGACAGTGGAGGCAGAGCTGCTTCCTTCTGCTAAACACACACACACACACACACACTTTCTGTTAACGCTCATGTTTTTCCAGCGGATCCACATGTTCGGATCAAAACAACTAAGAAAAAAAATCAGCAAAATGATAATAGTTTTTATTCTTATTTAACAAAAAAAAAAACCCTGTCATTACGACAAGTTTTATATATGCAGAGGTTTTTAAATCATTTAGGGAAAAGTCTCCAGTGTCAGCGCTTTGTAGTTGTCAGAGGTAAAGTTATTTGCTATGAGAACGTCTGAGAAAATGAACGGCTTTGTGCGTTGCGCTTTCTTGGTAATATGACTGGCTGCTATTTGTGACTTGTGAACCTTAAGAGACTGTAAGGGAAGGACTGTTTGTAGCTGCTATAATGAGAAGAACAGGAACTGACTTGTTTCATGAACATTAAATGTAACTATAAATGGATAACAAGTACATGTTATTCCCTAATAAATAATAAAGAATATAAACGTTGTATGAGAGAAATAAAATACTTCTTTAAAAAAATAATCAGCTTCAAGATGGTAACATTAAATCCACTTCATCACACCCGATTGTAGATTATTTTTTATATCAGCCGGATAGAGAGTGTTTTATTCCTAACTTATATAAAGAACATTAACAAACGCAAGACTGTGTCAAGACTTGTACTTACCTTTCTGGACCGTGAGTGTGATGGTGGCATTCTGGGAGCCCCAGGTGTTTTGGGCTACGCATGTGTACATCCCGCTGTCTTCAGAACGGAGATGCTGTATATTCAATGTCTGGCCTGTGCCTCTTAAAGTGGCGGATCTGTTCATCTGGTACCACCTGAAGGTGGTCGGGGACGAGGCGGTGAAGCTGGTACAGGACAGCATGACTGACGTTCCCTCAACAATCTTGCTTGAGGTGGTGACCATCACTGAGGTGTTCACTGGGGCGTCTAAAGAAAAACACAGCCCTTAGAGGATTTTCTGCGTAGAACCCTACAAGCTATCGGACAGGGTTCCATGTAGAACCATGTGTGTTTGCTCAGAACATTTAGAAATAGTTATTAAAGAAGCATTTTGTACAAGTGTATACTTCGGTTCATGCATGACAGTTACTTTCACTTCCCCTTTAAGGTCATTAATAGAACATAAACGTTGGGTTTGTTTGAGGAAATGTCTGACCTTTAAACTTTATTTCGTTCTTGAGTCATGGTGTGTTGGGACAGACATATGTGTGGCGGGTGGCATAAAAATAAAAGACGCCGTGTACAAATTCAGGTTTCATGATTTGTACATGGTTCTATCCAACCTGCGCATGTATCAGAACCATGTAATGGTGTTCTGTTCAGTACGAGCACAGGTCCAACCTGCAGTCCAGCAAAACAGGTAAAAGTTACAAAAAAGTCAATATAATTAAGGAATGTAACATTGTGGGAAATGTTTATTTGAGAGTGTTGCTGAGCCTCAATGGGCAAAAAATCTTAAAAATGTATAGAATAGACTTTTATTTTAATTAAAAGTCAAAAAAGTACATACTACATAAAAAACAAACAAACAGTTTTAGTAATATAAATATATTAGTAGCGATTACGGGGTCCAAGCACTTTTTGGCCCTACACCTTAGCAAAAACATATTAAATGCATAAAAATCCTATATGAAAATAAACAGCTAAATATGAAATGTTTTAGAAAATATGATCTATACTTTTTCTCACTTTGTGACCTCATGTAATAAGAAACTAGAAGAATGTACTCAAAAATGGCTGAAAATCTGAAAAACAAAATGTTTTGTCTTATAAGTAAATGTAAAATTAATCCTAAAACGTAAAATATAAAAATTACATTTCAAAATATTTTAAATCTGTAGAGCATAAAATAAAAGAAAATCTCTTAAAGCAAATTACATATGAATGACCTCCAGTTCCTTCTCTCCATAAAAAAGTGTTAAAAATGAATATGAGAAAATATTTAATTACAATTACATAAGTGAAATTACACATATAAAAAATAAAACTAACTAAATAAATAAATAAATAAAACATAAACTAAGCATGTAATAATAAATTTGTTTACCTTTCCTTTCAGAAAAATATACTTTGAGGTTAAATGTAAACGATACGAATGTTAAATATTGCAATACAAATCGTATCTCAGTTACGTGACGTTTGCTAACCTGTCACTTGCAGCGTGACGCCCTTCTGCTCCGGCAGCTTTTTCACAGTGTGGTTGGTGATGAAGCGGAACACGTACACGCCGCTGTCCTTCATCCTCAGGTCGCTTATCCTGAGAGAGCAGTTCTTGGAGCCGAGCGAGCCCAGGTACTGGACCCGGCCCCGGTACGCAGGCTCGGGGAAGACGTTGGCGCTGTGGTACACGTAGGTGGGTGTGATGCACAGGCTCTGGTTCAGACACCACATCTCAGACTGCACTTGGTGTGACCCAGACTCGAAGTTGTAAGTGCAGGGAATCGTCACTGAAGCACCATGAGGGGCCAGGATGGGGTTCACGGGAACATGGACCACCCAATTGCCTGTCAGAGCGACTCCAGGAATGAATGCTACAGGAGCAGGAAGATAGAGGACAGACAGAGGCATGTCATTGCTCCAGCTCCAGTGGAGTCAGTCTTACGTTCTCGCTCTCTCTCTCTCTCTCTCTCTCTCTCTCTCTCTCTCTCTCTCCCAGGGTGTACCCCGCCTCTCGCCCGAAAATGCAGACGGATAAAGCGGTAAAGATAATGGATGGATGGATGGAAATTATAGATAATAGTAGAAGCCAAAAAATATTCCAGTCAAAGTAAAACAGTTACTTTTAAATAAAGTGTCGAAAAGTACAAAGTAAATGCATTAACTGATGAAATAATTAATGAATGAGTTACTGTCATGTAATTTTATTTTATTCTTATCTAAAACTGTTAAAAGATTTTGCCTGAAAGTGTCGTTCAAACGATGATACATCATTTGCTAATGATTTAATCAGAAGTAAAATTATCCTGTAAATAACTATTATATACTGTTAACTAGAATTTGACTTTGACAGTTGTTAGCTACTGGAAGTGATGCTGGTTTAGCCTGGCATTAAGAAAAGAAAACAGGCTAACTTGGATAAATATCACAACTTAAAGTTGCAAATGAGTGGAAGTCAACAATAACTCAGCAGGATTTTTCAGAATAACCTAGACGATGCGATCTAGGGAGGAAAAGTAGATGCCTCGTTTTATCTTTGCTCCCAGCATACTGAACCATTTTACTGATGTAGGACCAGGGCTGCTCATCCTCAGCGTCCACACTGCAGTCCAGTGGCTGGGACACGCTCGGATAGCTGTAGTGCTAACTACATTGTGTAGCATGAGAAGATCATAGCTCGTGATGAACTGGAACGATTCTTGATTGTTTTTTTTTTCTACATTGATTAACTTAATTGGATGCTAAAATGAAATGATTGATAAATGGATTCTAAGAGTTCAATCAATTAATTAACTGTCCTCACCTGAAATAATCAGAGATGTCCACAGCCATCTGTTCTCAGCACAACGCTCGCACAACTTATCCATCTTGATCTTAAACAAATCTGAAGAGAAGAGGAACATGTTTCAGAATCTTGTGGTTGTTCCATTTTTACTTCCTTTTATGTGTGTGTGTGTGAGTGTGCGTGTGTGTGTGTGTGAGTGTGTGTCTGTGTGTGCTTGTCATGGTCGTTAGAGGAAATCACCATTATTTCTGCTACTCACTTCTGTGACTGTACATGTTTCCGTGGTTACAATCCATATCATTATGGTCTGTTCCATGAACTTGTAGTAAACTGTACCACAGAAGTGCTTGAGAGACACTGGGGAGGGGAATGATTGCTATGCCCAGATCAGATTACTCGAATTCAGCCTGATTTTGTCATGGCTGACAAATTTCCAGTGTTGGGCCCGATTATGACCGTCAGGAACGATAACCCGGGCTTGCAGTGTTTGCAATGCATGCAGTGTCATGCAACCAAAGAACAGCGATGTAGCATCTGGGACGTCCCACGACATCCTGACAAAAAGTCTAGAATGACAGAATTTTTCATATGTTCTCACCTAGTTTGACAACTTCTACAATGTGTTTTTTGATGTTCCTCTGTAGTCATGATTGACAGTTTCTTGACCCTCCTCCCTGATGACACGTGAGGACATGAACGCTGACTGATCGGGGTCAAACGTGTAGCACTTGTAGCCAAACTTGTGTCCTGATCAAGACACGGCAAGAATCTATGGCATTGTAATATGATTGCCTAATCTCACATGGACACCATCGCGAAAGACGATATATCATGTGAGCTGCTCTCAGCATAAGCCAGAACACAAACTAATTGGGCATTCTACAACATTAAATGTAACTATAAACTAAAAAATATATATATATATGATGTGGAATTTTTTAAATAAATTACAAATGCAATTGGCCAGTTACTGTGGAGGAATAAAACACTTGCTGCCAGGATGTGCCGTAACAGGGAAATAATCAACCACAGGTCGGAAACGTTGACTATTTTCCTTGATTAAAGCATGCTTTTTTGATGCTTGTATGATGTGTATGCAGAAGTCTCGTGCGTTGAAAGGTATGCGGTCTGGGGCGTGGCCATTGCGGACCCCCTGTATCTCCTACGTCACAAGTTGTACTACTGTACTTAGATATAGTGCGTGCTTGCAAGTGTTAGGCTGTAGTCCAGTGTTATGACGCACTGTTCAGTACAATAGCGCGCGGTTTGAGACGCACCTGAACCCCCCTTTAAAGCACACCTGGCCCCCGGGGACTGCTTCCACTCACCGGAAGGAGAGAGAGAGAGAGAGAGACGAAAGGGGAGCGCGAGAGGAACAGCTTCTGTCCCGGTTGTCCAAGAAAAAAGCTTCTTTTTACCCAAAATATAAAAGCGGTGTGACTCTGGGGAGCAGCTAAATGTCAGCGTGGCTGCGGTGAGGAAACTCGCACTTCACTTTCTTTGCTTATTTCTTCAGGATTTCTACAGAAAGACACCTGCTACGAGGAAAAAGGTGAGAGCTTGTATTCCTGAACGGGAGAAAGAGAGGAAAGGAAAACTACTTTTTGTAAAAAGACAAAAAAAACAAAAGAAAAAACAAAAACAAGCAAAAAAAGGCGCATGTTTTAGCGGCTCAGCATTAAAGCTGCTCTAAACGATGCGACTTATTAAATCAGTCATTTCTCTTCCGAAGTTTCGGCCCTGAGCTTTTCCTGAAGATTGCTATCAGGTGCTAGGCTAATAACATAAACATAACACAGTTCTAAAATTCAAACGTTATGTTATATTTAAATATTTAATAACATTTTTCTCTAAATCCTAATAAATTGCCCAGATTTGGCCCGTTCACTTCAGTCTGTAACTCGGTTTGCCCTTTGGTTTATTTAACTTGCTTAACCCGTTTTTAGCTGCTGGAGTTTGATAAATAAATATATAATGATTATGAATTAAATGATAAATCAATTCTTTGCAGGTGAGTTAAAGAGGGGAGGATTTTGGAGGCGAGCCGCATCCTTGTGGTTTCCTTTCACTTTTCTCCGCTTTTTCTTTCCGAAGGGAGATGACAGAGAAAAAGATCGGTGAGTTCCAGAACACACACACACACACACACACACGCACGCACACACACACACACACACACACACACACACACACACAGTTTGGGCCTTTTCTCTCCTATTTTGACAGCAGACATGGAACTAGACACATCTGTTAAACATTAATGAGGTTGGACTGAAGTGGATTAGACATGTTTTGTTCAAACTGGGTGTAATAGCTAGTTATTAGTACTGTAACAAGGTCAAAGGTCAACGCTGGAGTGTTTGTCCACATGAAATAAGTGAAGTGTTGAGAATGTTTTTCCCCCAAACGATACACAAGGACAGAAATAACACTTGATGATGATTCACTGCTGAGAGAAGTGTTTGGGATGAACATTACTCAGTCTGTTTATGGGAAAGATGTTTTTGCTCCCTAAAGCTGGTGTAAAGGTTCACTATGAGGGCGTCTATTAGCAGAAATGGATGATATATTCCATAATATACTTATGGAACTCATAAGTGTATTTTAATTAGTGTATAATTAGCTGTAACTCTGAATCGTTGTGTTTGCGTAAGTTTAGAACGAGCCCTTTATACCTACACAGGGAGCGGGTCCACCTCTACGGAGCCGCCATGTTGCGCCGCTACAGGAGCCCAGAACGGACAAACCTCTAGAGAGCGCCTTCCACGCTTCACGTTTTTACAAGCGGCCGCGTGAATCCGGAAGGAAGCGCCGGAAGGACGACAAAGAAGAAGAAAGGAAGACGAGGAAGAAGAAAGAAGAGGAATTTTTTTGCAGGAGCTGGAGAACAAGTTTGAGAAACCAAATTTTGATAAAAGAAGGACCATACTTATTATTCAGCACAGAAAAAGCAAGGGAGTGTGAATGTAAGTACTTGGTAGTACGCTACGGGCTCCTGACGGCCACCGTACGCTCTAATACACACTTGGAGAGGGAGGGGTAAGAGAGGGGGGTTCAGGGGGCAGAATCACACAGCGTGGGGCTTTAATAGCCAGTTTTTCAGCTTGATTCTGCAGTAGACATCGTAAAACATCCATCGTAAATACCATCGTAAAAATGTTCCGTTGTGAGTTGAGATCAGAGGTCTTAGAATGCATAATGTAACGCTCACTGCAGGACAGTTTAGCCAGCGGGAAATTTTTGCTTAATGACAGGTGGACTATGACAGGAAATCACAATTCTATGTTTTGTACATCAAGCAGTAAATGGGAACTAATTGTAACTATTAACTAAAGTTGTGAGTAGGGAACTGATGACATGTCAGACCGGACTTGACATCTGATTGGTCCAAGGAATCATTCAAACATATTTTTCATCCATTTTTTGTTCAGCATGACCACTTGCTTTTTTATAACCTAATATAAAGATTTTTAGTTATCATGGATAAAGTGCTAGTAGGATTTTAATTTAGGCCTTTATATTTATCTGTTATGCAAATGTTTGGTTTTTTTTTAATGTAAGATATAACGCACATGCTGGTTAGGAACAATTGATGTTTATTTGAGCTAAACCACATGCGATCACATACGTGTGAGACCACGTTAGAGGCAAAGAAGTCTTGAAGATGAAGATTTGAATGTAAGATTGCTTGTTTTACTTTACTTGGGACACTGTAGCCTTTTAATTCGCTTCTACATTGTAATCATTTCCAAGCAGGAGAAAATTGTCAGGAATATGGCAGGGTTTGCGTTCATGTGGTTTTTACAAACATTGTTTTCCCGTCTAGCTTTTAACTAATAATGCGCTTCTGTTTCTAAGATTTCGACCAGGGTTGTTTCTAGAACTATTTATATGTTGTTAAATGTTCATAATATAAGATCAGTAACTATTTTCGACATTTCCACACACACTCATGGAGCAATTCAGATCTGTGCCTGTTGTCCAGTGAGAGAATAAAACATTTCTTTAAATGCATTTAAGGCATTTAATGGGGAAAATGTGTGTCTTGAGCTACATGTCATCTAGAAATAAATACGTGTCCTGCAGCAGGACATGGTTGATTTTTTAGTTTTCAGCATTAAGACAAAACACCATGTGCTCTTTTAGCCTGTGCTTTGTTCTCAGCGTCCCCTCTGTTATAAATCACGCAGGAGGCATGGATCTAACGGTGACAATTTAACAGCAGCGCTAAGCTAAACACGTTCAACTAGTAAAGCAGCAGAGCAGCAGTAAATGAAGTATCGCTAAGACATTTGATGAAGTGTGTGTGTAAATATGTGTGTGTGTGTGTGTGTGTGTGTGTGTGTGTGGCTTTTGCAAGCTTGGCCTCTGTGTTGTGTTGTTTGTCCACTGACAGAATACCAAGACATACGGGTTTGTGTGAGTGATCACATTCGTCAGCGTTAATTTTGCAGAACAGCATTCTTTATCATCATCTGATGACGCAGTAAAATGAGAGGAAAAACATTTCATGTGAAAAAAAATCTTAATTTAAATGAACAGCTACGATTTTAAGCAGTTACACTCATAAGTCCTCTATATACAGTAAAAACAATAAAAAATGTCTGTAGCACTTTACATTAAAGTTGTCTTAACCATCATTATTCAGCATAAACCTCAATCAAACTAACACCAAAATAATGAACTAAATCGGACGAATAATCAGCGACTGAAATAACTAACGTTCACACCATCAGTGAATAAAATGATGCTCACAACATGTTAGTTCCTGTTCTCACTTACGTTATAGCAGCTATAAACAGTCGTTCCTTCTCCAGCCTTTTTTTCTGCTTTGAAGTTACTAAGACAAAAACGTGCAGTTTGTAATGTTACAGACAACCTGCAAATACGTGTCCTGTAACTCCTCTGTCCTGAAGATGTCAGAAAACTGTCACAGCTTTACCTCTGAATGTTACAAAGTGCTGACACTGGAGACTCCTTCCATAAATTGTTAAATTACAAAAACATTTACATATGTATTTACTCTGCTTATATGATGCTTCCACGGTATGAGTCCCTGTGAATGAGCTGTTACTATAGAAACGATAACGTGTTATTGTTGATATTAATGATGACTACTGTCAGAGATGCCGTTATGGAAAAATAATCACCTTCTGACCAATCCAGAATCCAACAGCAATGTGGCAGAATATGTAAAAAAAAAAAAAAAAACACTAACAGACATACACAGACTGACATCAGTACATACTGTAGCTACAAAAAACAGCTTTATAAATATGCTGCACATTTCCAGATTCACCAAGATGTCAGTTATATGATTATAGCCTTTAAATAAGAACCCGAACTATGAATCCTTCATTAAATCAGAGCGGACTCACCTCAGAGGAACGCAGCGATGAATGAAACAACTGTTAGAGTGCTACTAGAAGTCATTTTTTTAGCTCTGCCTTCTGAACTGAAACCTGACCAGGAAGGTGTGTCCGTATCATCCGCAATAATCTGCCGAGTACAGCACAGCGTAAACTGGCACACGCACTGTACACTTAACAACCTGCTACGTAGCTGACATCATGATTGAGGGTTACGGTGTGACCGAGTTGGCGCCGGTGCTGAGAAGAGACGTTGTAGTCATTCCATGGAAGAAATAGTTTATATTTATAAGGAATGCCACATGTCAGTGATGCGTCAGTGTTTCTCCTGGAGACTCGTGGAACTTCTCCAGTTTTCCATGCGTGTCTGTGGAGCGAGTGAATTCCTCCACATAATAACGTTAATCTGTTTTACCAGAAGTGGAGCTCCGGCAGCACTCATGACTCACGTCCATGACTCAGTGATGACTCAGATGTAAACAGTAGCCTGTACCCTAGACTAAACACTTAACTAAACACACCAGGCTGAACTGTAGAGAAGGAATCTCTAGGGACATCACAATTCAGTTTGATTTGATTCAATTTGATTCAATTCTGTCCCAAGACATGATTCTATTTGATTCGGTTGGATGCAGTTTGATTCAGTTTAGTGTGATTTCTATTTGACTTGATCCAGTTTAAATCAATTCGATTTGAGTCCGGGTGCCAAAATTTGATTCCGTTTGATTCAGTTCAGTTTCATTTCATTTGATTCAATTTATGGAATCACAATGTGTTTGCTTCAGCTTGATTCAGTTTGATCCGAATCAGCGATGCAGGGTTCCACAATGTTATAAGATTAAATTCGATTCAGTTTGCATTTTTAGAATGCTAAATCTCTGAGTGAATTGAAGGTAATTGAAAAGAAATCGGACAGCGGGGGAGCGTGTATTTCTCATCAGAGATGTTTTGTTCTGATTTTTTTTTTTTTGCATACATTTTGTGATCAGTCCAGAGAGAATTACAAGCATATTTACTACAATCGCAGAACTTTACTCCTAGCAGACGCACTTCATTAAACTGTATAAGATCCTGTGCATGTAGCTGGTCAGTGCTAATACGGTTCTCGGTTTGCCCAATCTCTGGTTTGAGAAATAGCGCCTGTGTTTGCCTTTAATTGAAAAAGCATTCAGGTGTGGAAACAGAGCCGTGCTCAGTGCCAGATCACAGCATCGGGACTTTTTCAGGTACGACACAAAAGTGCTGCTTGTTCCGTGGTGAAATGGGTCACACCGGCTGCTGCCGGGCTTCGGACTCACTGCCGCAGGGACAGGCCAGGAAATGTTGACTCGTTTCCTTTATTTACATTTCGGGGAAACAGCATGGAGTGAACTATTTTTTTAAGAGACTATATATCAGTTAAATATGTATAACTTTAAATAAGGCTGAATGCAAAAGTTTGTGTTCCTTAGTCCTTATGCCTTACGCTTATTCCCTGCTGGAGACGTGTGTTCATGCTCTTTCTTAAGCACAGCGAGACTCCAAGAAGTGATTTCTTTTGTATCAAGCGTGCAGTTTCTTTAGACAGCTATTTCTCCAAGGTCATGCTCTGATAACATCTCATTCAGATAGCGCTGTTATGAAACAGAAATATCTGAAATGCTCCATTCACCATGTTGTAACAGTATTTTACACAGATTTAGGTTTAGCACACAGAATGTGGTCTTGCATGCGCAGACCACATCGTTAACTGAATGACATAGAGTGCGATCTTGGAATGGTAAAAATGGAGGTGAGCTCTGAGAACTGAGAGAACTGGGCTGGTTCTGCTCTGCGCAAAATAGCCGGGCCTTCTGCTAAAGACTCTCGGGTAGGAGTTCAGGAGGAAGCAGGAGACGACGATGTGGTGGGTGCCAAAACTATATCACTGATAGGGAAAGATGGGAATTTATAGGAAGTTAAAGAAGATGGGGCTTCAGATGTGGTCTTTCTCTCAAACTTCATTTGTTTCCTATGTGTCTTTTTGTATCTGTACCGAGTTTTGTACGATATAACGACTTATTCAACTTTACATGATATAACCCGCCGGGATATCCACTGACATTTAGTGACAACAAATACTATATATACATACTAGAGTATGCTAGTCATTAAAATGACAAAAAAGAGCAGACTTTTTCTCCCTAGGAAAGCAGGAGCTGAGCTAATTTGGGGTAAAGTTTGGTGAAATTCCCTTGGCCGGATGTGGAGGTAATGAATTTTAACTTATTTTTTATTTTGGTCTGGAGGTATTAAATCGGCCCAGGAAATTCCTTAGTCCCCTCCAGAGGTCAGGCGGGGTGGGGCGTCTGACCTAGCCTTGCAAGAGACCTTTACATCCGTCAAAAATTGTGAATTTTCCTGCGATCTGGCGAGCCCATCGCACCGTAGCGTCTCCAGCTGGGGGCATGGAGTTATATAGAAAAGGTCGCAATTCACGGGTACCAAACACTCACGACTTTAAAATATACCTTCGGACAGTCTGAGAGTGTCGTTACAGAGCTCATCATGTTTGGTTCCAATGAATCTGGAGTGATTGACAGGTGATTTGAGCGCTCAGTTATGAACTGACACTCCCTGGAAGCCACGCCCCCCTCTATCATCTCATACGCTCTCATGGCTTTCGTGGCTCTCTCGCATTCTGCTACGGAAGATGGAGAATGTTTAGAGTTCATTAAAGTGACATAAAATCTACGTATCAGTAGCTAGCATTAGGCACGTACAAAGTTAACATCAGTTGAGGAAAGAAAGGAAATTTCCAGAAAATGGTCAGACTTTCAGTTTTCAGCCAAAGGATAAAAAAGGAAGAGGATTTTGACTGGAAAAGATGAAACAGCGAAGTGTCAACTCTAACACTTTACTAATAATGTTAACTGTGATGATAATTATCGGATGTTTTACTCCTGCGCAATAACATTTTTTTCCACAATCATTCAGTTCCGCTGTGCAGCAGTTATCTCTCTGTGCGGTGTTTATTTTAGAATGTCATTCTTTACCTTGTGCAATGTTTAATTCAGTATATAATTCAATTGTGCAATATTCTTTGTATATAAATTTTGTAAATAGTGTTTATACTGTGTTTTTTCTGTATTTTCTTATTTCTATTACACATTCTCTTACTCTTCTGCTTCGGCGCTGCTGCTTAAATACGCTGATTCGTTGTTTTTTGGGGGGAACTTATTTTTATTTATTTATTTGCTGTCCTGTTTTGGTCAGCGCTCAAAATGTCGGCCATGTGGACGTTAGACAACTGAATTGTGAAAGGATTGTTGGGAAAAAAGTATACTGTTTACTGCGCATTACTAATACTAATTGCTGCAAATTTTATGACACCCTCCTTTACTCTGCTTCCAACTGAAATGGAGGAGATGCTCGTTTTCTTTTCAGGCACTCAGTTCAGGACGATCAAATCATTTATCATTTATCGTGATGTTTTAAAGCGCTAGCTCGTGAGCAGGGAAAATCAGTATCCGAAACGTGATCTGTTCGTTTTGTCACTTTCTTAACAAGGTTCATCTCAATATATCTACTGACACGCTGATGCAGAAGGAATAAAATAAGCCTTTAATACAAAATGCATTTATGTTTTTAGCAGAATTTATTTCGAAATGTAATAAAGAGTTTGGCACGCTTGGTGCACGTGGTGCTTTATGTAACAGGTCACCGCCTCATGGCCAGAGCTGATGAATCCAGTCCTGGGACAGTGTGACACTCGCTCTGTGTGTGTGTGTGTGTGTGAGAGAGAGAGAAAAGGGGGTAGATTATGGCACTGGTATTAAATCCGCAGTTTACTTTGTGTCCATGGACGTGTTGACTTTGGACTATTGATCTCATCCTCCTCTCGTCTCTGTCTGCACACACGTCGTTGTGTTTCGTTTTTGACTCGCTCTGGATTTCAGCAGAATCATTTCTCATGTTCATGTTAACAACATCAGTAACATGTACTATAATGATAACTAAAAACAAAGAACAGGTCATGTAGAGTGTTGTAATACTGTAATAATAATATAATAGTATACACACCTCACACAGGACAGAAAGGACGCTCCAGTGAGATCTTGAATGTTTTCTGTATATTGTGATGATCCTGAACGTGCCTCTTGTGTTGTGGGTCTGACAGGAGCTCCAGGGATGGCCCTGTGTAGCCGGTGGCGAGCCGCTGTGGCTGTGGGAGTGAGTGCCGTGCTCCTGGCGGGACTGGGAGCTGCAATCTGGGCCCTGGGTGAGTCCTGCAGCTGCTGCTGCCATCTCTGGGAAATGTGTGTCAAGTATCGAATAAAGCACCGCGTGTTGTGCTGCTACAGTAAAATAACAAACCACAGGGAGGTGTGAAGACGAGGAGTTACAGTTAACACTCTGAATTTGATTCTTTTCCTATGAGAGCACATCCTGCCACATCCTGTTTTACATCCTGAGGCATTTTTTGTCCATTTACAAAAAGAAAACAGATGCAAGCTTGTCAGGTTAAAACAAAAACGCAAAGAAACATAGTAAACCCCTCTGTCCTGAAGATGTCGGGAATCTTATATGTACAGCTTTACCTCTGACTGTTACAAAGCGCTGACACTGGAGACTCCTTCAAACACGTTTCCCTGCCAGAAAACTTCACCATATCAGCGCTTTTTTTGTCTCCAGGTTTTTACATCCATGAACGAACTCTCCTGTGTCTCTGCAATTATTACGAAATCTAAAGAAAAAAAGATTTTAAAGTCAGTTTTAAAGAACGAAATCAAAACATAAACAGTTTATGACTTTTAAGGATGAAAGTGGAGTATCACTGGACTGTATTACTAAAGAACTGTAATATTAGTCCTGTACATAAAGGTAAAGTGTAAAGGAATGTGCAATTTAAATACAGGCCCTAACACTAAAAACACTGATAAATAAAGTGATATAAGCACCTGTTTTACTCACATTTTCACAAATTATAAGCAGAACATCAGTTGTGTGTACAAAAGTTTAAAGTATGTAGTCATACAGTATTTAAAGAAATAACCGTCAATCTCAAAATAAAGAAAGGACAAAGGAAGAATGAATGAAACAAATCAACAAGGGAAAGAAAAACAAATCAGACAAGGAGCGAAGGAAGCGAAATCTTCATCAATATGTATCACGAGATGTAATTTTGAGGTTTTTGCGAAGAAATCGCCAACAAAGGAGAAAACATTGGCTGAGATTTGTGTCCAACGTTTATAAAAGAGAAAATATAGCTCGTAATAAAGGCAGGTATCAGATATATTATATAACATACAGTATACTGATCCATTCTTGGTGCTGGTGTGATATGATGATGTCACAAGACCGTGACTGTGTGTTGTTTTGCAGCTACGTACATAAAGACAGCAGAGGACATGGGTTTATACGACGGTAAGATAATATTAGACCAGCATTTCATTCCTGAAGTGTTCCAGAAGTTATCAGCTTATCTGACTGCCGTCTCTGCACATTTCTTCCTCCCCACAGTGCAGGTGAGCGTAGCGGACCAGAGACTGCGGGTGTTTGACTCCGCCCAGCGGCGGTGGAGACACGTCTGCTCGTCCGGCGCCAATCAGCTGCTCGCCGCCATCAGCTGTGAAGAGATGGGCTTCATCAGGTAACGTCAGGACGAGAAACATTACGAAAGCGAAGAGAGACAAAGAGCGATAAAACATTTTTTTGCACTTTTTTTCTTCACAGGGCAATAAATTTCTCCGTCACATGCGCTCCGGACAGCAGCAGCAGCGGCCACGAGTTCTTCTGCGTCAAAGAGAGCGAGTTAACCTACGGCAAGAAAATCAGCACCGCGCTGTATCCGTGGTGAGACTGCACCAGGGCTGGGCGACATCACCATAGCATCCATATCCTGATAAATTACATCACAATATGACATTATGATAGTTATATAGTTTATATTTGAATACTTTTCTTTTTTTTTTTTTTCTTCTTCAGTCTTTTCAATGCTTTAGTTGTTAAATAAAAGTATCCTTAAACATCACTCTTTTTTTAAAAGCTGCAGTGTTCCCAGTAAAACTGATTTAACGTGATGTTTGATTTGTGCTGAGCTTTCCAAAATGGTAAAAAAAAATGTTTCCTTCTTTTTTCCAGTATTAAATATTTTTTTAGATACCGAATGAGATTTTTTTTTCATTCTTATGAGACATAATGGTTCTGCTCGAAGTTTCTTATCAATCCTAAACATGGTGATCCCCGTACTGTACCTGGTATAAATCTGATGCTCTCACCCCTCCCTACTTAACACTGTTTATAGAAATGAAAAGGCTTGTAATCAAATCCCTTCTTCTGAATGAATCACTGAGTCAAAGATTCAAATCATGCACCGAACTGAAATGATTCGAATCACTTAAAAGAATCGTTTTGTAATTTTGACCTGTGTGTTTCAGTAAATGTGAAAAAGGACAGATTGTTCAAGTGCTTTGTCAAGGTAAGATCAAATTCTGTACATGGTCTAGTGTCATATATATATACAGGATATAAAAGGGGACAGTTTTGACAGTTTTGTCGTGTCGTGTAGACTGTGGAAGGCGGATGCTTCCTGAGGAGCGGATCGTGGGAGGTGTGGATGCGCGACAGGGCTCGTGGCCGTGGCAGGTCAGTCTGCAGTACGACGGAGTTCACCAGTGTGGAGGATCCATCATATCAGACCGCTGGATCGTCAGTGCAGCACACTGCTTCCCTGAGTGAGTCTCACACACACACACACACACACACATGTGTTTTACTCATAAAACAATGACATGTTGTCCATTTTATCCGTTTACACTTACATTTAATGTCATGGAGTCAGTTCCTGTTTTCACTTACGTTATAGCAGCTATAAACGGCCGTTCCCTCACCAGCCTCTCTTTTTTCTCTCTTAAAAATGAATAAAACAAAAAAAAAAACAACACAGCTTTTCGTGTTAAACCGCAAAGAAGCATAAACTCGTCTGTCCTGAAAGCGTTCAGCTTTACCTCTGACTGTTACAAAGCTCTGACACTGGAGACTCCTTCCATAAACGCCACATAAACACATTTCTTCTTACAGAATACTCTTGATCCACACTCACGGTTTGTGTTTGTGTGTAATCAGGAGATATCGTCACGTGTCGAGGTGGAGGGTTCTGATGGGTTCCATCTACAACACGCCCATCCATAAAAACGTGGTGATCGCTGAGGTGAAGACGGTGGTGTATCACAGCAGCTACCTGCCCTTCGTGGATGCTAACATCGACGACAACAGCCGCGATATCGCCGTGCTGTCTCTCACAAAGCCTCTGCAGTTCACTGGTGAGCCGTCAAGCGCCGCACACGTCTGTACTGCATCAGAAGGCTGTTTTTATATTTTACAATGATTTAAATTGACGTCTGTAGTTATACCACAGTGCTGTCAAATTCTGCATTCTGATTGGGCAGAAGAGAAGGTGTTGATTAGTTTTCTGTAACAGCAGCTGGAGTAATATCAATATATGGATTATCATTGCGCTGGTTCTAATACGCAGTCGTTTCTATAGTAACAGCTCATTCACAGGGACGTGTGCAGATTTTAAAATGTGTGAAATGGCTTATATGGGGATGTTTTCTGTCAGGCGATTTATGGAAGGAGTCTCCAGTGTCAGTGCTTTGTAAGCTTTGCTTTGCAGATTCTTGGTAAAATGACACATTTTTGTCTTATTAACTTCACTGGAAAGAAAAAAAAGAGAGGTTGGTAAGGGAGCGAGTGTTTACAGCTGCTAGAACTAACTTGTCTTCCAGATGTGTCCACAATATGAAATGTAATTATAAACAGATTCTTTAATACATATAAATATATATATAAATGTGTGGTGCTAGAGGAATCAAACACTTCAGGATGTGCTGTTACAGGAAACTTCGGTGTGGTACCACCGTATACCCTTCATCACTGTACTCCATTGTCTATTATAACAACACAAAACAATACACAATCTCACATCATACATTATAGTATTATACACGTTACTATCGCTTCATAAAGGTGTTTCAGGATATATACATATAGGGTAGAATTAATATAACTTAATATAACTAATATAAATATAACGATAAAATCTGCAATATACATCTATTATAAATCTACAATTGTATTATTATATTATACATGGGTAATTTAGCTGGGAACAAAACGACCAAGATAGGGACATAATAATTTTGAGACAAAGTGTTCATCCCTTCTGTGTGATTTGTGCCCGATATTGTGTTTAAAGTGCTATATGTGTTGTTTCATGTTTGGGGAGGTGAACAGTGATCAGAAGGCTGACATTAGAAGTCTGAGTTGGATTCTGAGGAAACGCTGCAGTGTCGTAGGCTGCAGGTCCTCCTCCCGGTTTCAGGTTGCCAGGAAGTGTGGAGAACAAGGCTGCCCTGTTTTCTGTGGATCTCAGGCCTGAACAAAAGACAATACTATCAGAATCACGAAGCAGGAATTTGTAAAATGTTCATGCGAAACTTTGTAGCTGCAGTGATGAAGCAGTTTCACGCTGTTGTCTAGATAGTCAGGGCTCGGTACAATATCACTCAGGAATTGCAGATTACCGGCATGTAAATGAACACCTGCTCAAAACTGGGTGTTTATTTCAGCAGAGCACCACACAGGAGTCCGGAGCTCCCGAAAACTGAAACTGTGTCGAATGGCAACTGATTGGCAAGAGCTACACAGGGAATATGGATTCATTCAGTGTTATCAGTCATCTGGGTTTATCAGTCAATCTGTCTGAAGCTGTTGAACGAGAGCCGCTGTGACTGCTGATATCTGTTCCATCTGAACCTCAGATTTCACTAATGAGCTCCTCCACAAAGATCTCGGTCTAATTAGTGCAATCGAGTGAAATCACAGATCCTCGGTCAGTTCCCGTCTAACATGAAGAAAATCATTTGCATGTGTTTATCACACACAGCTGCACTCTTATTTGATGTACCTCAGTCTTCTTAAAAAGCATTTACAAGGCAATGCTAGGCTTATTTCCCAGAAAGTCCTCTGTGCTTAATTCTAGCTAGTATCAGCTAGATAACTAGCCTAGCTTGCTCTCGAGATTTTATTCTTACCAGGAATAAAGTTTGATGTAACTCTGGTTCTGAGATCGACTTTTTCAATTTTTTGTCAATCTTTCAATATAGATTTAAAGTCATATCTAAATATTACCGCATTATATAATTCTAATTAGCTAACTACTTATTACTTAACCAAAAATGAAAATGTTATTAAGTTTACTGGTGTTATTCATACACGCATTTCCTTTAGACTACATCCAGCCCGTGTGTTTGCCCACCTACGGTCAGCGGCTGGTCGATGGTCAGATTGGCACGGTGACGGGCTGGGGAAACGTCGAGTATTACGGTCAGTCAGCCTTTATACACACTGCAGCATCAAACCATAGCATGCAGAAACAATCCTGAAATTAGAACTGTGATAAATAATGTCTGGGTGCATCCATACGATACATCATACATACACGTACATCATAATCCTTGAAGAAGAAAAAAAGCAGGTTTCAAAAGCAACCTATGTTTCTAAAGAAATTTAGTTCACTTTTTAAAGATTTCCATCATTTTTAGGTTTCTGTTTACATATTTTCTAGCTCAGAATTTAGCTCCGCCCCCAGACCTGACAACATTGCTTTGTCATTTTTTTTCTTAAAAGTCAATTCACATGTAGTTTTAACAGTTAAGAGGAAATACATAAGATTGAAAATGGCGATTGCAGTTTGCCCCACGGGTCATTTTAGAGGCCTCAAAAATTACAAACCGCTCCTTTAAATTGCTAAGCGAAAAATTACACACTAACTGTAATGCATAACTATACTTCTGCGTAGTATGGCCTATAAGTGAACCTGTTAGCAAGTTCTTTTCCCTAAAAGCATTCTTACCACTACAGCGTTTTTTGTCAGCACTTTGTATTGTGAAAAACAGAATTTCTAGATCTGTAATAATTATATAATTTTACAGATATCTTAGATTCCCTTTAAAAAAAAACTGTGATCTTTCCATGCAGGAGATCCGGCTAAATCTGTCATTTAGATTTTTTTTTTTATTTTTAGATTTAGAGGAGATGGAGTCAGTTGAGGAAAATAAAAAGAGTCTGAGTGGCAGTTTGCCTCAGAGGCAATTTCAAAAAAATTACAGACTGCTCCTTTAAGTTGTTAGTATATACTATAGTAATACCAAGGAGCTTGCATCTGGTTTCACCCCGACTGTGGCTCATAGGTCTTCCTCATCCCTCGTCCTCCAGTGTGTTTTGTTTCTGCTGATCTTCATGTCTTTTTATTCTGCTCTCCTCTTCAGGCACGCAGGCGACGATCCTCCAGGAGGCCCACATTCCAATAATCAGCGATGCTGTCTGTAACGCTCCTGATTACTACGACAACCAGGTCACCACCACCATGTTCTGTGCCGGTTATGAAAAAGGAGGAACCGATTCCTGTCAGGTAACCGATCATGATCACCAGAGCACCGTCAGGACAGAAGATGGCGCCGTTTAACCATGATTCTTCATTAAGATCCTGCGAGATGCCTTAGCACTTTATAATCACTCCTTGTTTACCTGTTTACTTTAGGGAGACAGCGGTGGTCCCTTCGTAGCGGCCGACTGTCTCTCTAAGACGAGCCGCTACAGGCTGCTGGGCGTGGTGAGCTGGGGGACGGGCTGCGCCATGGCAAAGAAACCCGGCGTCTACACCCGAGTGTCCCGCTTCCTGCCCTGGATATCCAGCGCCATGAGGGTGAGCAGAGCATCCACCACACACACACACACACACACACACACACCAGCCATCCACCACACACACCTTTACCATTATTCATCACATTAAAACTTCTAGTTGGGGGTCAAGTCATGTTACGGCATACTGAACGGAAAACAGTTCACGTCTAGGATTCCAGTACATATTCCAATCTGTTTTGGGGATTTTTATGCAATGTGACATCAACACGCATTCCCAGATAAGTTAATAAGGCAAAAAAGGTTTGTCACGTTACCGAGAATCCACAAAGACGCGTGAATTCATCTGTCCTGAAAACCCACAGCTCTATCTCTGACTGTTACAAAGCGCTGACACTGGAGACTCCTTCCATCAATGTCAGAAAATCTGCAGTTGCTATAGAGACCATAACAGATCAGAACGAGCGTATTAACATTAATACGAACCTGTGATTTGCTGCTGCACTACTGTCAGATCTGCTGTTCTAGAAAACACAGAGTTCTTAATCACGATCACACATTTCCATCCTACTGACCTCACAGAGGTCTTTTAATTCACATGTATGTGCAAAAAACAGAGTGTGAGAGAGAGAGAGAGAGAGAGAGAGAGAGACTAACCTCAGTTATGGGTGCGGCCCAGATTGAGTCACAGAGTTCCATGCTGAAGGTCACGTACAGTTCAGCTGTTTCCAGCTTTTGCGCTCGGCTCTACAGGCGAACCTCAGCATGGCAGTGGAACAATAGGAGAGACTGTTTGCTCCTATTTTGTTGGTTTGTTACAGGAAAATGTCTAAACGTGACAGAAACACTTTTACGGCTTTTCATGCTCCTGTTTGAAGGTGTTTTATGACTTGGAGTTTCCATCAGGAAAAAGTAAATAAAAGAGATTTACTGATTTATATACACCCGTTTCTGTCAGATCTACTTTGTTGGTGTACATTTAAGAGGCTGTAGCCCATCTGATGCTCTGCATAATGTATTGGCACCCCTCTAGCCTGACCACTGAACAGATATTATTTCAGTGGTGTTTGCATTTCCGTTAATGGGTGGGGTGCAGGGGTGCCTATACTTTGTACAGCCATGAACAGGCCACAGTTAATAATTATGCACCTGAAAAGTGGTCAGTATAATATGTGAAGCTCCTAAACTGCAGCTAACCAAAATAATTATAAAAACTATGATATAAATTATAGTTCTCAATTATAATACATAATCATGTTACATATAATTCACTCGATACAAATTAGGAATGAAAATTTATTGTCATATTTTTTACACACTTGTTCACCGGCTCCTCCCCCCTCACCTTCCCAAGCACAACGAAAACGAGCTGAGTTTTGCAAACTTTGCAAAGCACGCAGGGAAATCAGGTACTTTATATATACACACACCGACCGCACTGACGTAAATAACAAAGTGCAGGTGAAACGATGACGGAGGGGCGCGTGATTGGGGGGCGGAGCTTGGGCAGGACTGCGGCAGAACTGCGGCATCACTCAGTGTTTATACAAATGATCTCCACTAAGTACGACATTTTGGAATTTTATAATCAAATATGAAGGGAACACCCAGGATGTGCTTTGGGAGTTTTGATGTGAAGTAAGGATGACAAATATTCTGCATTATTATTCAATTCAATTTTATTTATATAGCGCTTTTAACTACGGACATTGTCACAAAGCAGCTTCACATAAATGATTATTATTATTAATGTTCTTCTGCTTATTATTATTATTACAAAATTCTGTTCATCTGCTGTGTGTGTGTGTTTAGACTTATGAAAATTCCCCCGGAGTCCATAAAATGGCTCGTGCAGCCACAGCGTAGACCACCTGAGACTTGAAGCTGCCGGAAAAGACCGAGATCAGGTCTGCGATGGACGTCACAAAGTCCCCAGGACCAAAACAGTCGATCAGAAAGAAGCCAAGCCTCCTGTTGCCTCGCCCGTAGCTCAGACTGACGTCTTTCAGTCAAATGTTAATTTTGACCAGCTGATGTTAAAAAGCGGCTGTAATTCTGTAATTCTAAAATGACACAGTATAGAGGAGGGATATGCAGAAAAGTCAAATGCAGGGTTTATAGGGTGGGGTTTATTCTAACTTTATACACTCACAGAAAAAAGGTACTGAAGTGTACATTTGTAGAGGTGCTAGCATTGTGAAGAATTTTACCATCAAAATCAATAGGCATAAACGTGTAAACGCTTATTTTAAGGGAAAATTATAAGGGAATTATAATTATAGAGAAAATTATAATTGTAAATTAAAAAAGTAAGTGAATGTCCGTTATTATAATGCAATTATTAATAAGCTGCAGTGAAAGATATTTACAAGTGATTTTCTTTCGTAGACGTGAGCATCAGCATAAAAAAAAAAAAAAGGCTTCACAATTTTAATTCAGTGTTAATTTTTTATATTCTGATTTTAACATGGTCGCAAAGCAGCTTTACACAAATCCACTTTTTATTACTGATACAAAAGGTAAATGATCAAACGACTTGTTGGCCCAAATATCAACACAGAATACTCAGTATATTAAAAAAAGAAAATGATCATAGACTGCAATATAAAAGAAAATATATTTTTTTAAAAATAACACTCTGCTTTTATTATTATTATCAGTACAGAAACGCACCCTACTGTGTTTTCACATACGCAGGTCAGAGTTTAAATAAAGTTGGCGGAAACTTTTTTTTTTTAAATCCCCAAAAAATTGTATGCGGGTAAATCGTAAATGTTGGCACCTCCGCGTTTGCTTTTCTGCTCAAGGGTCCCATTAGTATGAATCTTTCATCTGGAAATGTGAAAATAGTCTGACTTTAAATTGGCTAATTAGCTTTTTAATGAAAGCTCTAATGAAACCTACTAAAGTTACAGTAAGTACCTTTTTGTTCCTAAGAGTGTATGTGCGAATTCAGAAAGTTAGTGCTGGACAAAAATTTGATGAAACAATTGGCTTTTTTTTTTAGTTTGCTAACAGGAAATATATTGTATGAGAAGAAAAATTATTAAATAGTATCTGTTTTATGCAGGTTTTATTCGGTGTACACTAGGCTTGTGTGATATTAATTTTCCCCACTTTATCATTCTTAATATACGATACATGAAGGATTTAATCGGCCACAACTGTTAGCAAAAAAAGTGAGCGTGTCCACCATTTCGGTTGTGAGTAGCGGACGGCGTAATGTATTATCACGAGCTGTGCAGTCGGGAACTGCTTGCCGGCGGTGGCAATTTCAAAAACTCAGATTTTAGATGACTCTGCAGTACATAACATTGCATTTTCGATATAATCCGTTCACATATTTGTTGCTGTATTTCCACACGACCGACATTTTCACGGATGCTGCTGCTCTTAGCATTTGACTGGCGAAAGACAAACATTATTTGTGCCGTGTTAGATTTGACACTGTGTTATAGGCCTATTTAATCCTTTTAGTTCATTATGTTAATATGTAAATATGAATGAACTGTTGTTCAATATATACTTATCAAATGTAAGCTAAGTCGTATATAAATGAGGAGATTTTATTTCATATTAATCAACTCAGAACATTCTCTATTTACCCTGACACAGAGCGAGGGAGGGGCGAAGGCACGTGAGATGCGGGAGTGGGCGGGGCTTCTGGTCAGTGGCAGTTCAATCAAACTCTTGCGCAATCATTTCAGATTTATGTTGATATCAATTGGTTCACCTCCCGTATTATTGGAGAGAAAAAGACTGCTTTTTGACATATTTTGGAGTGAAAACTCAAAAAGCGTAAACTTTAGCAGGTCTGGTAGTGTAATATAATTGGAGTGGACGTCACTGGATGTCATGGTAGTGTAATATCGTGTAGATACGATTAAATAGTTATATCGCACAAGCCTAATGTACAGTCACGTTTTACTGACTCGGTATAATGAGGGAATATTGAAAAAGTCTGTATAGAAAGTTTTACATCATTGTTATGCTGTAGTGGACTTTAATGAAGGATAAAAGGTTATTAAGTTGTATTTTAGTATAAGACGACGGAGCTTTTACGAGCCGTGACTTGCACATAGTAAAAGACATACACGTAAATTATTAAGTCCATTAAATCTGCACATTATAACGTTAAGTGTGGTTTTTCCGAATATTTAGCTGTTTTGATATTCAGTCTGGACATTAAATGATCGGCTGTAGTGTTCATATCATAAAAAAATCTTTAATATATCCCGTGTTCTTCCTCTTTTATTATTGTTGTTTTCTTCTTTGTTAACGGCTGTGGAAGAGCAGTACTATAAACCAAAGACTGCTTTATTTAGCCGCAGTAGTATTAACGTGGCAGTCAGTATTTTTGCTTGTTACTTGTGTGTATTGCTGTAAATATGCAGTAAAAAATCTTCTCCTATGCAGTAAAATGTTTAATTGTTATTACGTTGTGCCTTTTATTGTATTGTAAGTTACTACACTGTAATTTAGCTGTTCTGCTACAACGCTATTATTTAGTTAGATATTTAATATAATTTACAGTTAAATTTACAAAACAAAATGAAGTAATTGTAGAATACTCCGCGGGAGTTTTGTATTTAAGGCGGATTGTCATAATAACGTTTATTCATCTACACTTTCTCTCCTTTACTTTCATAAAAGTTCAGTAATTGATGTGAATATATGTACATGACTGAAATTCAAACTGCTGACCTCTTTAATGATGTTTAAGTTGTTGAAAGTATGCATCTTTTTTTTTGTCATTTTCTTTGTAAATGTTAAAACCATGGGCATTGAAATAAAGTCTTAATTTTAAATACAATTACCTCAGACTCAGTTTTTCATGTAAACGCCTACCGAAGTGCGAATAATATTGACTTTATTTAGGACCATATGACAGAATTTAACAATCTTATGATATAATAATCATGTGTGAGTAACTGAAATTTCCAAATGTTCATAATGAAAGATAATATTTTTGGGAAGATGTTATAGTAGTGTCCACTCAATAAATACAAGACTGCTGTGGTAGTATTTCTGTGCCAATAAAACTTTTTTTTAAAAAGTTAAATCTAATTGAACTTGCAATTCTAAAGTTTCAAAAGTGATTTCAGCATCAAATTTCTGGAATAATCAAAAAAGTTGAAATCTTGATAACATAATTCAGTTCATTAAATTAAAAATGTTCACTTCGTATATACATTTGATCATTTTCATTTCAAAAATTGAGATTTAGATTCTTTATATGGTTCTTAAAAGAAAAGGAAAAGCAGGTTCTTTTATTCTTGTAATGTATTTGTTTTATTGCTATGGTTAAAATTGTTAAATACAATTTTAACGCTTATTTGTAAGGATCTAAAGTTTCATCACTTCAATCATGTAGAGGTCAAAGTTTCAACGCACCATACACAGGAAAGGTAAGACACCTCCATACATAGTCAGAATCCTTCATGAAATAACTAGGACTCTGACCCTGACCCTGGTTTGAGCAGACAGGAAGGATATGGTAAGGTTAGGGTTAGGGTTAGGGTTAGAGTCAGCCTAACCCTAACCTTCAGATTCTTCTTCTTGGCTGACAGGAGAGGAACCTGTTGTGGTCTTCTACTGTTTTGCTCACCTAGGGTTAGCCTTCCAGTCTGACCTTTCTCATGAACAACAGCACTGAACTGCTGCGCACTGGATGGAGGTTTGTTTTTCACACCATTCTGTGTAAACTCTAGAGACTGTTTTATATGAAAGTCCCAGGAGATCAGCAGTTTCTAAAGAACTTACACAGAGATCCCATTTCCCCCCATTCTGATGTTAGGGAATACATCAGGAAATGGTTTTTGGAAAATAAGGTAGTCTACTGATATTACTGTGGAAAGCTCAGGAGCTCTTCTGAAATTCACTGGAACTGCTTAATAGGATGTGTTTTGTAACCTTTTTGTTACAAAAATGCTTCCTTGGTGGTTCCTTGAATAATAAAGTGCCATTACTTTTTTTTTTTTTTTCAAAATTCTCTATTTTTTCTCCAGTCATAAATAATCCTAAATAGAACACTTTTTACTAGAAGCTAAGAACCACTGATGATCCAACAAACCCTTAAAGAACTTTTTTTAAGAACACATTGTTCTTCTAACGGTGTATGTATTAACTGGCTAGCCGTGAGGAACAAACTCCAAATTATGGCTCGTTATGTTTTTTTAATACGTAGAACCTGCCATTTATAATTTAGCTATCTTGGTACTATTAAAAAAGGGGTTCTTCTAATTATGTATTCTTAGCTTGCTAACAGGCTTTTGATAGGGAAACACTCTGCTGTAGCATTCCCAGAGGGGCAACCAAAGAAACCTTAAGGGTTCTACATGTTCTAAGGGTTTCTACTTCAGTAAATCATTACTGCTTGCAGTGGAAGTAAGAACAAAATGGTTTTTCAAAGGTCCACTGGATACATAAGGATTATTAGCTTCTATAGCCTTAGGTTTCTGATAGGAAATGTTCTGTTCTAGGGTTCTACATGGACCCTTTAAAGGTTCCCCGAGAAGCCTCAAGGGTTCTAAATGTTCTCATTTTCTCCCTATCAGAAAGCAAAATAAAAAATAAAACTTTGCTTTTTTTTGGAAGCAAAGATTATCCAATGATCCTTCAGGGAACCATTAAAGAACCCTTTCAGGTTATAAGCTTCCCTATCCTTGGAAATGATCAGTTAAGGGTTCTACATAGAACCTTTAAGAGTTCCCTGAAAAGAACGGTAGAAAACTTTTGTCCCTAATTTATTCTCCTACGTAAACTCTCTAAGGATTCCCCAGAGGAACATATAAAGAAACCTGAAGGGTTCTCCAAGGGTTATTTAAGGGTTCATTTGATAATTAAGTTTGTTAATTTGCCTACCCTTAGCCCTCTGAAGGTGAAACACTACACCTAGAACCTTTAAGGGTTCCCCTGATAAGGACAACTTTCTAAGAGTGTATTTTTAGAGGAAATCTGAGATTGCTCAGGCCACATGACGTGCAGCGCCACGTTCTCTGAAATATCAATTGTTTTAAAGATGTCAGACATTTGGAAGTCTTAGTAAGGACAATAAATATTTAAAGAAGTATATTCAATCGGAGTGTGAATGTGCATGTGAGAATGTTTGGACTTGTATATACTGAATATATATTTATTTCTATGAATGAATTTCTCTTCATCATCCTTTAATTAACACTGATGGCTATTAAATGTATTTCCTTGTTCATAACAGGATGACCTGATCAGCCAGATTTCCAGGATTCCCCAAGAATATTAAAAGTGTGTGTTGTGGCTCTCGCTGAAAACGTGTCTCCTTTCCTTGCAATCCATGTAAATTTTTGGTATTTTGTAAGTGAAATGTCCGAAAAAAACACATGAAAATCCTGAATGGGGAAACACGGAAAACCTGCGCTAACCTACAAAAGAGTGTTTAAAGGAACACCGAGGACACATTGGTTCAAAGATTGGAGGGTGGCATGCGCCTGCTCAGCCTGTTCGAGGAAGTTTCTCAGATGCCACACTTGCAAATGAGAAGTTCAGCTTTAATTTGCTTGCCACTGTACCTGCTCAGGGAGAGTGAGTGCTGACCGAGGTGCCGCGTACCTGCTCCTGGACTCTGGATCAGCAGAAAAGGACTTGGTTTTTATTTTCACTGGTAGTTCTGGACTCGTTATTGTACTCACTCAGAGTTTCTGATGAAAAAAGGAAGGATGGTAATGTCTAGAGAGAGGCTGTTAAGCCTGATGTGGCTTTTCATCTGCGTCGTGCTGCTGTCTGCTCCACCTGCACAAGGTACGCTTAATGTTTTACATCTCACCACATCATTTGGATGAGTTACAGCTTTTAACCAAGATATTGGTTTTGTGGAAATGTTTTTTTTGTATCTGAGATGCTACATTAAATAGAAATGGTTTGTAGAATCTGGCATAACATTATGAATGGAAATAACATAAATATTTATATGATGTGGAATGATGATGTGAAAAATATGGGCTGATTTTGATGTGGAGATGTTTCTGCCCAAATCTTGCCTAAGTTGTTCAGCTCATGTTATGGTTAAGATAAGATGAGATAAGAGAAGAAATAAGAGAAGATGAAACTTTGTTGATGAAGGGAAAGTCCAGTGTTGCAGCAGCAGCAGCGGTGAGTTGTAAAATGGTAAAATCTGAGAAATGTGCATTTAAAAGTTTTATCATCTCCAATTTTGGTTGAACACGCCGACTAAACGTTAAAATGTTCGTAAAGTATATACTTTTTGTATAAGAATGTAAGTAAATGATTTTTTATTGCAAGAACAATACGAGATTTCATTCGTCAACATGGGTGTGTACTGGGGAAAGTTTTGTTTATGAGGAGCGAAGATTAGAATAGTCAAAAAATTGCA
Organism: Parauchenoglanis punctatus; assembly: GCA_030068025.1. Lineage (NCBI taxonomy): Eukaryota > Metazoa > Chordata > Actinopteri > Siluriformes > Auchenoglanididae > Parauchenoglanis > Parauchenoglanis punctatus. Next base: position 365,201 of record JAQQZU010000019.1, on the reverse strand, counting down.
CATTTCTTAGTCAAATGAGTAAAAGCGACACTGGCACAACAGCCAGCTCAGGGTTCTGGGGAAAAATGTGTGAAAAAAATCACAACAAATGTTCGGAATCGCACAATTCATACAATAAAATCATTTTGACATCAATAACCGGCAAATAACGACAGTTGTACGATACCTCGAAGCAAGATGTTAAAAGGAATAATAAGATTAAATTGATTCAAAAAACATTGTCATCTGACATTCATACTTGTTTTTACATTTTTATTTTCATTTCAGTTGTTTTTAAAAAGCATAAATATGTTACTACACAAAACTCTTCACCAGGAAGTCGTACAACCTTACAACCAACCTGAGAGAAACGTAACATAGCATTTTTTACTTCAGTGAAATCATTAGCACTTTTGTTAAGTAGTCAGAATTCACTTTGTCATCTGTGTGAGTTTAATGTAAAGATTAGCTTTCGTTTTCTATCATTTTAGATACGTTTTGGGGATAAAATTAATAAACAACCTTGAATGACCCGGACTTGCATCAGTGATTACTGCGTAGCTTACACACTGGCGTCAGTGCCTGATGTACTGATGCACTTCTAATACGGATCACTATGTACTTTTCTAAAAAAAAATAAATAGCGAGAGCGTGTCAGTAAAAGAGTTTGTTGATCCTATTTCATTTCCTATCTTGTTATTCCAGGATAAACGGAATACAGCCAGAGAATAGAGCATGTAGAACGGCGTACTGTGCTTCCTGTTCACACTGAAATGTACCGCAGTGTGTGGTTTTTATTTCATTTTTATTTTTTTATACCTGGATTCATGAATATTTAATTTATGGCCTTTTTAAACAATTAAAAATGACTCACTGTTTATTCTAAAAACAAATTTTAAGAAAAATCTATCCATTTACAATGTTCGTGTCAGGAATAACAGCTGTATGAACACAATGTGCACGGAGCTGATATTATTTAAATAAACGCATAAATAGAGTTGTTTGTTAAATTCTATGGAAATGTTCAAGTTTTTTGTTACGTGTGCACCTAATAAGATATACCTGAGAAAATCATCCCAAACATTTGTCATTTTAAAGCTAGTTCAGCTTTCCTTGTGCGTATTCTAGCTCCCAAGCTTGCGTTGCTAACATCGCTAGCTCTCTTGATTGAGTTAGCCGTTAGCCGTTAGCAGTGGATGTAACCGAATTGATCTACTTGCTAAAACATTTCAACTTTAAAACCCTTAAAGTGGCTAGAAAGTGAAATCTACTTGATGTGTGCTGTTTGTGCCTACATGAGCATTATAACATATCTAACTTTGCAAAGAATTGATATAAACTATAAACGGACAGTTAGCATGGCACTTACTAGCTAGTTAGCATTGTATAGCAGAACAAACTGTCTTTATGTATACATTCAAAGACTTTTCAGATTAAGCTACTTAAGAATTGTATTTCATTAAATTAATTACAATGATCATATGTCCTTTGTCTCTCTGTCACTGATCTACAGGACAGAACTACGTCGTGACCCCTCAGAACACCACCGTAAACATGGGCAAATCGACCACCTTCACCTGCAGCGTCACACCAACAAACACCACGCTCAACTTCACTGCACGTCTCCCTCTAAATAGCTACACCCTGCAGTGCCCCGGAAGTAACCTCAATTTCCCCTCCATGGTTCGGATTTTACTGCTTTTCTCCTTAAATGTCCCCAGATGTTTTTAACAGTCTTGTGTGTGTATACTTTAGCCCACCACTAATAAAAGAAAATAATTCTAATTAATTAAAACCGACACATGCATGTACCACCTGTTAAATCATTAGCTTTAAATTTAATTCATTTTAAGATGTTAAGTAAATCTTTCCTCTGTTTGCATCAACACTAAAATAGCTACGAATAAAATTAATTCTAAGATGTTAAATTTGATGTGTGTGGACATTAGATCTGATTTGAAGAAAGCAGTGTGTGATGGCGTGAAAGCACGGATATCAGGAAAAGAGTGCCATCTTAGCATCCACTGTTCAACCATATTTATTACTATAATTAAGAAACATCTGCAGAACCCTAACATGCCAAATGGCCTTTTTCTGTGCACAAACTTTTCAGTTCAAGTATAGCTATTATCTGTTTTCCTTGTATGAGTCATGCTTTTGCCTCTTTTTTTCTCTCCTCTAGTCATTGTATGGAACCTGTGTCGTCAGTTCTACCCAGATCACAGCTTCATGGCAGATGTCAAACATCGGCACTGACGTTAATCGCACTGCTTTCACATGCTCCGCCAACGGTCTCGGTGCAGAAACTGGATACCTTTGGATTACAGGTAAGTTTTTAGGACAAACAACTTTTAAAAAAAAGGTTCAAACTCAACAAGAGGACTCAACAAGCAGGAAAATTACTTTCAAGTTATTGCTTTCGAGTTATTTTGTGAGAAATTTAATGAACGATTGTTCCCTATGACCAATCACTAATTGCCATTGTTCCCTACAACCAATCACTAATTGCCATTGTTCCCTACAACCAATCACTGATCGCCATTGTTCCCTACGGCCAATCACTGATCGCCGCTGTTCCCTACGACCAATCACTGATTGCCATTGTTCCCTACGACCAATCACTGATCGCCGCTGTTCCCTATGACCAATCACTGATCACCATTGTTCCCTACGACCAATCACTGATCGCCATTGTTCTCTACGACCAATCACTGATCGCCATTGTTCCCTACGACCAATCACTGATCGCCGCTGTTCCCTACGACCAATCACTGA
>JAQQZU010000019.1:351757-362347 GCA_030068025.1 Parauchenoglanis punctatus | reverse complement strand
ACCAATCACTGATCGCCATTGTTCCCTACGACCAATCACTGATCGCCGCTGTTCCCTACGACCAATCACTGATCGCCGCTGTTCCCTACGACCAATCACTGATCGCCATTGTTCCCTACGACCAATCACTGATCGCCGCTGTTCCCTACGACCAATCACTGATCGCCATTGTTCTCTACGACCAATCACTGATCGCTGCTGTTCCCTACGACCTGATCACTGATCGCCATTTTCCGTCCACTTTTTTTTGTTTTTCATTTTAAACTCTCTTCTTAGAAACACTTTGTAGTAATATGAACACTGCAGAACAATCTTTGTTTTTAACATAATCTCCTTTGGTTTCTTTCAGGTGCCAGTAGTTATTATTTGATGCTCTTTGGTTGTGTGATGGGCGGCTTTTTCGGGATCCTAATCATCTTTGGCGTGACCTACGTCTCCCTGAAGAGATCAGAAAAACTTCAGGAATGCTTCAGTAAGTGCCGTGATTCACACGTGATCGATCCCAAACTATTCTGGGGGCTTTTAACGGAAGGTTTATGGGAATATTTTCGATTTATTTAATGGTTTTGGCCCGTTTTCTAAAAGTGCAGCGATTTTACTCTGATGTTTAAAAAGTATGTTTGTTTTTTTGCTTTTTCAGAGGGCAAAGAGGAAGACGACGTCATGGGAGGGGTAGAAGAAGAGACCATAAAAGATTAGTGATTTGACTCTTCATGTTTTTATTTATCCTGGCTCAGGGAAGCTTGTATTTGAATCAGTGGGATATTGCAAAAGAAAGTACACCTCATGCTACTTGTTACAGATATTTAGGGAAAATGCATTATCGTTATTTTGTTCTTGTTAAATATTAAATCTAACAGATGCTATATAGTATAGTATAGTATAGTATAGTATAGTATAGTATAGTATAGTATAGTATTGTCTATTAAAGTATAGTTGGGGTTTATGTTATCCATTATAACTGTTATTCCTTAGATGACATTTACTGCACTCAAAATATGTAAATTGTAAATAATTTATATATAGTATATATTTACAGAATATACACTGTAGATTATATATATATATATATATACACACACACATATATTCAGAGAGAGTCTATAATTATCGATATGCATGAATGTTACACACAGAATATAATTAAATGGTTTTGATGTATTTGAACATGTGAAGCACACACACACTGTGCACACCTTTTTAATACAATCACGTGTTCAGGAAATATTTGCACAGCACACTCCTCTCAAATTTTGAAGAACTACACAATGCAAGTTAGAATTCAAAGACTATGAACACTTTATTAAGAGTTCGTCACTATGGCATAGCTGCAGTTGGTTGTCATAGTAACAAGTAGCAGGCATTTTAAAACCTTGTATTCGACGTTAATTCCGTTAATTCCATTAAAATATTTCACCCATAATTTTTGTTTTATTATTCATATTTTTGATTGCATTTTTTATTTGCATTGTTGAAGCAGAAACGCAAGCATGTTCCTGTTTATTACATATGCTCGCTACATAGGGTATAACATACAGGCAATGCAAACGCTACATAGAACATCATTTCAGACTGAAACTCAAAAACAAATTGCTAGGTTTTTACGTAAAAATAAATGCAAAACATTTCATTGTAGAATTTTTTCCCTTCAAATATGTAAATATTATAAAAAATTTGAATATCCCAAATTTACTTCCTAAGTCACATGTCCAGAAATTTGAAACTGTACAGACATAAATTAAATTTAATTGCACAAATATAAAGTAAGGTTTTGTGTGTTTATTGCGGTTTAGTCTGCTCATGTCAGACACAACAAAAACTCAGATCTGAGCTGCATGTTTGACCTTTAGGGGGTTTTCTGTTCTTTCTGTGCGGATATGGAAAAAAAAATCAACCTCTTACTGAAGCCCTGAACTGCAATGTCATAATTCAAAATATTAATCCACAATAATCATATCATGACAATGTCATAATTTCCAGGTTTATTTGAACTTAATATCAAATTTTTAAAAAACTTAGTACCTCAAGGTATTATATCACCATTTCAAGTTATTATCTCATTATTTTAACTTAACTGGTCATTTCAAGAAAATGTCGTGTTATTATTTTAAACTATCTCATTATTTCAAGCTCGTTTGTCATTATTTACACTAAACGTGCCATTATTTTAACTTAATATCTTGAAATGATGACTCAAACTAATGCCATCTTGAAATCAATATAACTCAAAATAGTAAACATAGAATCTGCGAATAATGACTTTTGTGCTCAGTTTCCTGAAATAACACGTATAATAAAACATACAAGATAATATCTCGAACTAATGACATGATACGTTATAATATCAAGACCACTTAAAAATAACAATGTTTTTTTAAAATAAAAAGATAAAGATAACGAGATGATGTAAAATCTTGAAAGTGCAATTTATCCTGAAATGACAACATATCTCGGAATTATGAGATAATTACTTGGCATAATGAATTATCTTAAAACATGTTAAGACCTCAAAACCACAGCATGCTATCATAAAAATAACGAGGTAATATCTCAGATAATGACATAATATTTTAAAATAGCAAAAATAACAGCATGTCTCGAAATGAGCTTCAAACGTTTTCTTGAAATAACGAGATAATAACTTGAGATAATGACATAATATTCATTTTTCATGACACAAGTTTCAGGGCTTCCGTACTCTTTTGTCAAATCAGGTACTTATTAAAAATAATGTAGTGACTTTTTAAAATTTGGGATTATTTTTGCTAGCTGATGAGCTCCAGACTCTTTACTCTATACTCTAATGTTTAATTTTGCTCTGTAATTTCTGTAAAAATGTCTGTTCGATGCTGGACATCAGCCATAACAGGAATTTGAGAAAGTTCTGCTTTGCTCTGTCACGTCCCAATGCACATGTTAAGCTGTGAAGAAATGAGGAAAAGCTCAATAAAGGTGATCATCCTTTCTGTCCTGATCGGTTCTATACTTTACCACATAATCATTAACCTGAGAGAGTTCAAAGATAAACAGAGTGCAAATATTTGTGCACCCTTATCATAAAATGAGGAAGACGAAGAAGAAAAGTGGTTACCGTTTAGCGTTATCACTTTCTCCTCAGCCGTAAAAGTCAGTTTTGTGAAAAAGTTTCAAAAGTTTGCACACAAAACGAAGCCAATTAAATCACAAAAACACTGTATGTTATGTAATTAATAGTAACAAATTCACAAATCTTGCCGGGGGGGAAATAATCCAGAGATACATTTTCCAATTAATCAGACTTTGTGTGTTTTTGCTGCTCATACTGAACTGTAAGTTGTGAAAAGAAAGTGCTCATAAGGCCATTATTTCCAATGAATATCTCATTATTTAGGTATTATACAGGTAATTCAAATAATTGTGTCATTATGTAATGAGTTGAGTGCAAAAATTTGTACATCCTTTGGATAAAGTGAAGGAGAAGCTAAACGTTTCTCCTTAATAACACACTGAAGTATCAATCCAAATCATTAGTATGGATTAGATCAATCCAAATCATCTCATTACACTCTTAATTGATGCTGTAAATTGTGATTTTTAATGGTTAAAAAAATCTTTATCCCTTTAAAAGTTTGCGTTTAGCCTTCTGAATAGGACTGTAATATAATGTCTCTGACCGTCTCCCTGTCCTCTGTGCAGTTATTAGGTCATCATATCTGTAATATTTAAACTATTAATTTTGCTGATTTTGACTTCTGGTGTTTTTGCAGGACACACCCACATTTCACATGTAGCATCTCGGAATTCCATATGTATATGTGGCGAAATTAGAAAACAGTGATACAGTTCTTTTTTCCATTCAGTAACCACAGAGGGCGCAAAAACTTTTGCACTCAACTGTAGATATCAAAACATTTTGAGTGGTTTTGATGAAAGGTGGTTCCAGGGTTGAAAAAAATTCTAACCATGCTGTTGTGATATCAGACAGTTTTTGCACACTTTGTTTGCAAATGTGATACGAGTGCGATAAAATAACCAACTACTAAACTTGAAGTCATTCCTAATTAACGTCATTTTGTATACACTGTTACTCCGACCGCACATTCTGGTGTGTTTATTCACGTGCATATGCACATGCTTTCAGCCCGTTCACGTACACGTACGATATTTTACGTGTTGGGTATGGGGGCTACATTCATCCTGTGTGACGTTTACAGTAGTTTAAAGACGGAGAAGGCAGCACGTGACAGCGCTGTAGCAGGTCGGACACTCGGACGACCTCCTGGAGCTCCGTGCTCTCCTTGAGTTCTCCCTCATGGTGGTGATGGGGGTGCGATCTCGTGAGATGTTACAGCTCCACATTCTGAGCAGATGCAGATCCGTAAATTGATCCTATTTTGTCATATTCCACTGCTGTGATCTGTTCTCCAGCCTTTCAAAGAGTCAGTGCTCTCCCACGCCTGGGGCTGGCGAAAATCTGCTGGTTCACGTCTCTGAATTATGAATCGGTAGGACAGATTTGATTCCTTCATGCCTTTAGTCGAAGGTAGATCAATAAGGTGTGTGCTTAAGTATGTCAAATTAATCTCAGTCACATTATTAAGTATAACTGAAATATTCGAAAGGTATAATCATTTTTATAACAAGTATTAAATAATAATAATAATACTTAAATATAAATATAAGAATAATTATTGATTGTAACAATAATACAATTCATATAAACTATAGTAGTATATTTCTTTTTAATTAACTTGCTATATTATTATTATTATTATTATATGTCGTTTTTGAAAACAACATTAAAAGCCCTTGTATTTAGCTTGCATATAAATGCGATAATAATAATAATAATAGAACTCAATACGGTATATTAATTCTAAAATGAAAAGTCTTGTACATGTCAAGCCTGAAATGAAAAAGAGGTCATATCGTGGCTTAACAGTGTTTAATGAAAAAGAATTAGAAACATTAACAGGTCTGCTTGCGCATGCAGGCTGTAGGTATTTCAGTGAAACCCTCAGGACATAAGCGTGTTTTTACTCCCGTTTTTATAACATCAGTGTCATGAATTGCATGTAATAATGGATAATAAGTCTTAATTACTTCCCAACACACACACACACGCACACACACCCATGTCCTACTAACACCCTGATGTCTGACTCCGCCCACTTTGAACCTCGAAGTGTTGTTACGAAGCTCGCAGCCGTCAGTGCACGTGATGGTCATTAATCCCGCTGTATCACGGTGTAATCTGTATACAATAATGTACAAACTGAAACACACACGCCACGGGCACGTTGTCGAGACACTGTATAAACTCCATTTAAATGTCCTCGAGGTACTAGATACAGCATGTCCGCCATTTTGTGTACTTCATTTTTACTTCCGAATAATCTATAGCAAGAGGATGTATGCACCGTATGATATTATTTCCAATACTATAAATACAAAAAGACAAATTTGCTCTCATGCATAATTTGAAAAAGCGTCCAGTGTTCGCCATTTAATGATCAATGACTTTTACATCCCTGTTTAAGGCGTAAACACATACACACACCCAGAGTGTTTACGGCACAACACAGTGCTGATGCAGGGCAGCTATAACACACAGACATACACACAGATCTGATGTCGTGTGTTTTATGTGTACACAATAAGGAGGGGTTTTTCTCCAAGGTAAAAGGAAAGACAGGTATGTCTATGTGCACTTCCTGGGTGTCGCATCCAGAACGTATCCACTCATCATTCACCTGAAGGACATCATATCCTGCGGAACGAGGTGAGAGAAAATCTGTTCCTTCTAGAATTTATTTATTTTGCATTATAATATGTTCCAAAGCTCAAGTGCAAAAAAATGACTTGACCTCAGGGGTCAAGCTATGTGACAGTGTTGGAATTGAGTAGAAATACTATTAGAAATGTTTACTGATTAACTGAAATGATTATATGCGCTTGAAGCAACATAAAGGTGAAAATAACATCCAAGTTCATTTGTATAGCTATGAAGTAAGTTGATAAAGATATATAAATGATTCAGTTTGTGTGTTTATTAATTCTACTGTACTGTCTCTACTATTAATACCTCCTGTTGTTAGAGAATAACATTACTTCTGGTTTAGTTTCATAAAGACACAAAGTTAAGTTAACAGTGAGAGAGAGTGTTTAATGTAATGCTCGCTCTACCATGTCATGATTGCTGCTGTGCCCAAACTTTTTAAACATTACACAAATTTGAATGAGCGACTGTGATTTAATAAAATCCACTTGGTGCAGGTGCAAACTCCGCCCCGATCCGAAGCCTAACCCTGGCCCAAACTCTTGTGACTTTTCATATGTAAAAAAAAAAAAAAAACAACTTGCGAGCATGACTGAAATTTCTGGGGGGAAAAATCCTCACAATAACAATAATATAATCAAGGTGAAAATTAGAAGTCAGCACTTCTGAATTGTTAAATGTCAAATCTCAGTTCCTCCAAGATGCACATAAATGAGTCTGAGAAAAAGTCAGCGGTGGTAAAAAGTGAATTCTAACAAAGTCAAAGGGAGGCTAAAAGTTTCCAAAACAGCCCTCGTGTGCGACTCCAAGGGCAGGCCAAGGGTACCCTGGTGCTCGCTGACCCACGGTTCTAATGTTTACTGTCAAAACACGAGCGCTGATGCGTCTCAGCTTGCCTCTGCAGCTGTATCTACTCAGCGTACATTCCTGACTCCTCAAATCTTCATCTATCACCGTCACTCTTACTGCTCGCGTTCCAAAATAGTCTCTGCAGTCAGCCGTGTTCCTGACAGAATAACGCTAAAGCTAACCGCTAGTCACTGCACACATTTAGCAAGGTTTCATTTTGATTATATGCAATTTCGTGAACTAATCTGTGTTCTCTTTATGTCAGAAGACAGGAACCGGGAAAGATGAGGCATTTCACACTGCTCGTTCTCCTGACAGGTAAAAAGAATAAAAACCCAGACGCTTTGCCTGTGTGTGCTGTGTTCAGTTCAGAGGTCGAGTCTAGGGCATTTCCTACAGGCCTGAAGGACGTCTGATGGAAATTCTTGTGTTCAAAATAACACACGACACATCACACTTATGAGTTATACATTTACACATCAAATATTTTGACCCAGTACTTCCTGCAGACGTGTGCATACATAAAGGTTCATTTTAACATTAAATACATTTCCAATCTCACGATCTCTATATATCACAACTTTCATGTTATAATGTTCCATCTGGGTTAAGATGAAACAGCAGGTGGAACCTTATGATATCAAGATCAGGATATGTTGCAGATGTGCTTCATTTTTCATTTTATTGAGTCATATTTGTTAATATAATAATTAATACTTTTAAAATCACACAAAACGGATGCCTAAATCAATCCAGATTCTATAAATATGCAAATTTGCCTCGTTTGCATATTGGAGCATGATTGGCTCTTGTATTTAATGATGTAATAACACATTCTCGGACGCAACAGTAACCCTTTGTTGCCTTTGCCTGGTCAAATTTATGCCGTTTATTATTTATGTATAAACATTTTTTCCTTTTAAAAATCTTTGTGTTTATATATTTCTGTATTTCCATTTCCATTTGCTCACTTAAAATAATTCTCCTAAAATAATGAGATGATAAAAAAAAACAAAAAACTTTTCATGGTTAAAAATAGTTCTGAGTGATTCAATATTTTTCAGTCTAAACACAGAATGTCAATATAATTACATCTTTATTTCCTCCAAGTTCTCAGTGCACTCTTCAGTGAAGCTGAAGCAAGTAAGCAAATGCATTCATTTTTCTTTCTTGTCTGACTTGTTTGTCGAGCCACAGTTCTGACCAACAACATGATTTTTTTTTCTGTATCTGAAAACAGAAACTTGCATTTTAAGCTTTTATTTTGTGACTAACGCTCATTTTGTGTCTGTCCTCCCACTTTCTGTGTGCAGATCCGTTTGTTTACAGTGAGTATTTCCCTTTTTTGTGCCTTGTGTAATTACCGAAATTTAAAAAACGCAACAGATTTGGGACAACTGAGTTTTAAACTAGCTTCCTTGTATTTTGTTTTCTAGACTATGACAGGCTGAGGATTGGAGGCATTATCTTCACAGTCCTGCTCGTAATAGGAGCTTTTGTAGTCCTTTTTTGTAAGTTTCATTTCCTACTTCTCGATTTATCTTATTTGTAGGTGAGGTTTTTTTTGGCATTTGGGTGATCAACACCTTTTTTCTACTGTCATCTAAGCTAAACATTTCATTTCTCTCCCACAGATGATAAATGCGGCAAAAAGAAGTGAGTTGCATCTTTTTTTAATTACATTTGTTTTTAACTTTACTCTGAATTAGACGTGACATTTTAGTTACACTGTCTCATAAAAATTGGATGATGATTCCATGACTGTGTTGCCATTTAGTGGTACCACTGACTCTTAAGAAAGTATTTAAAAAAAAAACATTTTTAGCATTGAATCTATGGAAACGTGCATTTAACCACCGAAAATGTGCAACAGTCTCATTTCTACAAACTGTCTATGCTGCATTTTGCTGTTGAATGAGTAAGACATTTGAGAGTTAGGAAATGCACAAAATGATAAGTTAGCATCCATGCTAATGGCATTATTACATTCCAGACATTCCAGTAATGAACTTCGTATTATTATATTTAACTAATAATTTAATTTCACTCTATAATTTGGATAATAGAGTTGTAAAAATTGCTTTCATGACCTTATGACCTTATCAGTGAGTATCACAGTATCATTGAAAATAAAAAAAATGAGACAACTTACTTTTCTTCTTCCCATGATTTAAGGAAATTCCGATTGAACATGTGGCTTGTGGAACATTCCAAATATTTCATAGTGATGAAAGTGTTCGGGGAACGGGGTTGAGGGAACGAAACTGAAATGTACAATGTATAAAGGACGACTCGTAGAAAAGGATGTTCCGAGCGTGAGCTGTTGAATGCATTCACGCATTACGCAGTGGGATAAAAACACCCAGATCATGGAATCAGGCATCTCCACAACATATTCTATAGCTTTATAGATCTGTGAATATTGTCTAATTAGTAAAGTCCATAAAATGTCTGTCATTCACAGGAAAAGCGATGATGCCACCAGTCAGATTTAAACACGTCATCACATCAGGCTGGGAATCATGGAAGTTTTGCAGTTTGTGGCAGGACAAGACTGATTTTTTTATGGCAAGCGATAAAAACAGGCCTATTTGGATGCGGAGTATCTGATTCAGGGATGAAACATTCACTCTGAAGTTATTTATCTTAACTCAAGTGCTTTTCCACTTAATAAAATAAGTCTCTCTTTAAAAATCTTTTAGTGGGGTTTAGTTGAATAGTTCAGGGTTAGATCCAGATGCAGAGTTAATAAAGTGGTGAACTGTTATGTTGTTTAGACATTTAGAAACGCTCTTGAATACTAGTCTGTAATTGGCTTCTTGTAAATGTAACATAACAGTATATTAAATCTACAGTATGATTTAATACTAAATTCTTTTCTAATTTTATTTTATTTGTTAGTATTTGACTATTTTGCACACAATAACATACAAAAAATCACTTTCTGTGAAACAGGGACAAATATGTGTGAAGTGGTATTCATATTATCTAAATCTTTGGATAACGAGAATTTACTCAAAATAATTCATGTGGAATAGTGACTAGGAAAAGGGGCCCTGTGTTTATCTTCATCAACTTTCTACGTCTTCCTTGGATCTAATTTAACTTATCAAAACTTTTTAACTTTTCAGTATTAGTTACAAGTCCTGAAAAATATCACACACTATTAACATTAGCTAACAATAGAAACATTAATAATCATTAAATCGTACCGTACTAATCCAAACGACTGACTTGAATTATTCCCCAAATCAATCCTAGGACTCATGTGTTCTGACCTGTTATTAGTTCTCCAACGGAAACGTGGTTTATAAGCGTGGTTTCATTTTATCCTGTCATATACAAATGTGTACAGGGGTATATACATTACGAGGAAAAATAATGCTTGTAAAGACATATCAAAGATCATAGGTACCTCAGGTGAGTGTGTAGCCTACGGTTAACAACAAGAGTATCAGTCATGAGAAAACAAAAGCATAGCAATGCTTATAAAGCACTAATTTAAAAAATCTGAACAGGCAAAAATCGAAAAGGCGTAACACACGTGAGCAGTGATGTGGCGACCAGAGACCATGGAATGTCAATGAAATTCGGTGACTTGTAGCGATGAAAGGTTAAATAACCGTTGGTGACGCAAAGTGAGCAGGTACCAAGTTAATCTAATCTCAACTTTGAGGCGAGGCAGTTGAGGCGACTATCAAATGGGCAAGGATAGCATTGGCTGGCCAGTATATACAAGAGAGATACCCAGGCAAGCAGAACCTGGTACAACCTAGCAACCAACTATCAGCTACAAAGTGATGAGCGAAGAGTGTATCGCTTCATGTGTGTAAAACCCATAAGAGTCAGCTCACACGTGACATTAGCAACTTGCTAATCTGAACGAGGGTTTGGTTCACGGGCGTCGCCGCCATTAAAGCTGAGGTGGGCGTGTCCCCCCACATGTCATAATTACTCGTTTGGACCCCTCACATTTAACATAA
>JAQQZU010000019.1:330020-350440 GCA_030068025.1 Parauchenoglanis punctatus | reverse complement strand
GTAAGTAACAGGAGGGGATTCTGGGTTGATGTTTGCAATATTTGTTCCCCAGACACAGTGGACATAAGGACATTATTACAAAGAAGCGGAAAGTAAGTCAACGTTTCTCCACCTGCTGGCATTCATAATATCAGCAAGAATGAAGTAATCATAATCATAATAAGTTGATTGGGAGTTTGGTATTTTTGTCAGCAAGTATAAAATGATTGCATCCAAAAATGTTATTGGGAGTTTAGTATTTTAGAGCTTCAGTATTTTCCGCATAAAGCAGTGCTTGGTTCATGGTCCGACACATTTAATTTTTAAAATTCAGATCATGAGAAGAGCGTTGGGTTTAAACAGTTGGTGATCACAACCACTAATGAAACCAGAGCGAATGTGTCATTTCCTGTTTGTTATTTCCTGCTAATTTCTTGAGCCTCCCCCACTCAAAATGCTCCTGACGCCCCTGGTTTGGTTGCTAGGTCGTGTATAATATAATTAAGTATAATTAAATATACATATACTATATTTTGTCATTTGAGAAATGTCCACAGTGTTCGAGCTGCACTTATGTGACGCGACTCATAACACATGAAGTCATGTAACATCCAGAAGGTTCCTGAAAAACTAAATTCCGCGTCGGCGTTCCCGACACACGAAATATTATCCCCGTCTCTCGGGCATGGTCATGTTCAAAAACTCAGCCCACTCAGAGAGAGAGGGAGAGAGAGAACTGTTGAGGTGTCACTGGGGTAAAACAGGGTGTTGGTTTGACTGTATTCAGCTCTTTAGCTTGTTAAAACCTGTCTAACGAGTCTCGCGACCAAGTCGGGAACGCGAACACCTCTCGTTCCTAGCGCTCGTGCTGAGGTAAGCTGAACAAATCACTTCTTCATTTGTTTGAGGTTTTCTTTCATTTCCTCCTCTAATCGTGTTTATGTTTGTGTAATACTTATTGGATACTATCTTAAATTATCTTTTGAGAAGCTTTATGACAAACACTAGAGAGAGAGAGAGAGAGAGATCAGCTTTAAAATGACCCTGTTTTTGTCGTTAAACGTGAGATCGCTCCAGCTGTTGCTGTGGTGACTTCACTTGTCGTAGCGCGTGACATTGTAATGACATTTTTAAAAATCTGTTTTCTGTCTCCTGCAAACCCACAAAAAATACAGACTGGTGCATTCTTACTAGATATTAATGCAGAAGATCTTGTGGACTGCTGTTATAACGCTTTATAGGCATCACACACACACACACACACACACACACACACACACACACCTGAAAGTTAAGTTCCCTAAACAGGTTATTTCAGATTTTTTTAAGCATGCACCACATTCTTAAAACTGCACCAGCACATATCTCCTCCTCCATCACGAAGCGTGGATGCACTCTGAGGAACCGAAGTCTTCTCAGTGCTCCAGAGGTGGATGAAGTCCAGATGTTCTTGTTTGTTCTTCCTCCTCAGCAGGCGTGTGTGTCAACATGGCTTAATGCACCAGTCATGATGGAGTTTACACAATCCTCACACACTCCTCATTATTTAAAATGAAAAAAAAAAAAAAAACGAAAAGAAAACATCACACTGTACTTAAATGTGAACTTTGGTACTATTTGTATTTCTGGGATTTTCCACACAGCGACTGCACATCTCAGTACATTTATAATTTTTTTAAAAATGTTCTTGACCTTCATGCGACTCTTTTCTCTTTACATGCAGGACTACTACTAAAAAACCTTTATATAAAACATCTGTTAAAAAACCAGCCATTTTTATTAGTGTGATATATAACAGTGCTTGATGTTTACGCCGAGGTTCGTTTATTAGCACCTATATTACCTCAATTATAGAGATGAGTGCAAAAGTTTACACCCCCATCTTTTTTTGTTCATGTTATAAAAATTAGAGGTCTGTTTCACTTTTCAAGTATAAATTAGAATTCTGTATTATTTTACTGCTGCTTTCTGACTTAAACCATGCCAAGCTCAAAAGTTTGCATGCCCTTACACACTATACAATGTAGTTCATTTAATTAAATTTTATTTAATTAAGCCTCATTAATATTTCCGAATCTAAATGGACGGATTTATTGTTTATATGCGGGAAATTTTTTTCGAGTTACACCAGAAATTAGGAAAACGTCCATCCATCACACGAGCTACAAAAATAAATGAATACTCGTCCTAAATAAACAGTAAAGCTTCTGGAACGTTCCGGTTTAAATTCAGCGGAACAAAAGTCTCAAATGCATATCGCACTTCAAAATTGTATTCCATTTAAATTTTTTTGGACTATTAATTTCTTCACGTAGATGTTTGAGCATTTCTATTCCTGTGAAACTGTTGAAAAAGTAGACTATGTGTAAGGCTTTTTTTCCACGAAGGGAAAAAAAAACGTGACGGTGTTTCCTTAAATGCCGGAGAGGAAGAGATTATGAGGAAAGAAAAATGAGTCATGAGTCATGGCGGTAGCATGCATTTGGGAGTTTCCTTTTAAAAAAAGTTGTTTCTTTGATGAAAAAAATGTTTTTCCTGAACTTCAGCTTGAATATTTAGTCTTTATAAAGCTTTATAGATGAGAGGAAACGTAAGGGTTATGACGTGGACGCAAATTCCTGTGTCTGTGTAATCAAGCTGTTTGATTTCCTGTTAACGAGGATAGACAGACAAAGTGTGTTTATTCAATTGGGTGTGTGTGTGTGTGTGTGTGTGTGTGTGTGTGTGTGTTCCTGGTCTATTCTCAGCAACAGAGAGTTTTGTTCCTAATTTAGCTTCACTTTGAGTTCTGCTGTTCGTTTGCCGCATCCTTTTGTCTGGCATGTGATTGTGCTCTGTGTGTGTGTGTGTGTGTGTGTGTGTGTGTGTGTGTGTGTGTGTGTGGAGGATCAAGTGTTGCCTAGCAGGGAATTTGACAAGGTGAATGTAATAAGCAACACGCATACATACAAGGCCATGCAAAATCACACTGGCTAATGCTTACACACACAGTCACGCACGCACACCAACACACACATGCACACACACACACACACACACACAGTTTTCCTGTAGCAGATAGAGCTTTGGCACGCCACACCCTCCCCTCACTCAGGGTTAGATACTGCATACAGAGACTGTGAGTGGAACATTTTGACCGTATCATATCTACCGAGGTGTGCGATTTGGCAAAAATGTCGTATATCATATCGCAATATTCTGCATGTAGGATGTGTATATTTAGCTTTGTTAACAAACCACCATGACCTTGCTACTTTGAATGCAAATGATATGCATAGTTGAATTTTCAAACCTGTTTGGTCAGGAGGTGTGCGGTATTTCTGTCCAAGAGCTCGGCTCAGGCAGGTGTGAACCACAGCTTTATGTTAATGCACTCGTTCTGGCACGTTATCGTTTCTATGGTAACAGCTCATGCACAGGAGACTAATAAAAAACACATTTTTAAAAACATGTTAACACATTGAAGTAAAATGTATAATCGTTAATGTGGTGTTTTTTTGCTAGGAGAGGTTTATGTAACACTTATAGGAAGGAGTCTCCAGTTGTAGCGCTTCCTAACAGTTACCGTGACGAGGACGAGTCTTCGGCACGGAGGGATTTACGATATCTTGGTTTACGATATCTTGGTGAGGGAACGATTGTTTATCGGTGCTTTAACGTAAGTAAGAACAGGAGCTAGCTTGTCTCGCAACAACTATAAACTGTTAAAGTAATAAATTACACATTGTAATCATTGGCAACTCGTTGAAGTATAAGTCTTTATTTGTGGTGGGTCGGTTTTGTGTCGCTCTACATTACACCGCCCCAAAGATTAAATGAAGAACATTTTATTACCAAAAAAATGCAACAGTGATTTTTCTCTGTTTAATTTTATTAATGACCAACAATAATTATTTACAAGCATTTTAAAGGTTGGAGTAAAATATAAGCCTATTAACTAAAATATTCCTTTTATTAAAAATGAAAAAAGTAAATACAAATAGGCCGGCCTTTCCTTAATAAAAACCTACCTCCATTTGCTTCTCTTTTCTTTAGCTTTCGGCAGTCAGTAGAAAGAGAGCTCCAATTTCTTCTTGAATCTGTTTGTAAAGCCAATCGCACAAAAGCTCTTTCCCATTTTAGCTCTGTTTATTTTTCATGTTTTCACGGCATTTGAGCTGTGTCACTTCTGCCGTCAAGCGGTGACGTCATGTGCGTTAGCACTGTTGTACAGTATGTGATTGCACCCTCTACTGTATAAACGCAGTTACATCAAGGAAAAACTAGGAGATTATGCAGAATAATAATAATCATAGTGAATTTTTATTTCCTCAGTTTGAATCGTCATAAATTTGTACTGTGATTTATTGTCGCACAGTATAACGTTACATGCCTACTCACTACAGATAGTAAAATCCTGGATTCAACTCGCTCTCACTGATCGAAATTGTTGGACTGACAGCATTTTGTCTTTGTTTCCATGGTAACAGCTGCAGCAAAGTGTTATTGTAAATGTCATGTTCTAAGCTGAGATACTTGTATATCTGGGTTTTTTTCATTGACATAATGATAGCTTATTAATGCTAGACCCAACCCTAACCTTTAACCTCAGTAGCCATAGGGAAATAATTCTCTTTGAATTTGTTTTCTAATAAATGTTGCAAACACACTATTTGTTTTTGGTGATTGTGAGGACATTTGACACAGTCCTATCATTGTGAGGACCTGTAGTCCTTTTTTGATCTTCACAAAGGCTTACATATGTAAATACACACAATCAAACACGCACTCACACATATATGCATACCCACACATGTGCTGCCAGGTGTGTTTGTGTTAGGGGGCGTGGCAAACGGCTTTGATGTTTACTTTGCACAGTCGAATCCTGTTCATCTCAGAATTGTTCTCAAAGCTAAACACAGCAACCACCTGTCTACCTACACACACACACCGACACACACGTACAGCATATGACTGCACCAATTATTTCAGGTTAAGGGCCCAACTGGGATTTGGAGGTCTTCAGAGCTCATGGAGGACTGAGTGATAATCCCTCTGTAGTTAAACCTCTCAGTGAAAAAGCACTAATCGAGGCTAAGATGTTTTTTTAATCGTGTCTCACATCACCGTGTATAGACAGAGATACCACTTGGGCAGCAGCGGTGACTTTGTTTTTTGATGGATGATGTGTCTAGTTTTACCCACCACTCGATCTGACGCACACATATGCAGATTTTTTTTCTTTTACCAATTTTTCCTCTGCTAGCTCATTTACGGGATGAACAATATAGTGTTTGTTGTGGTGCATTATTTTTTGATCACTCATGCACTTTGAGACAAGCAGATACAAGCAGATCGCAAGCTGGCTGGCTGAAGTGGCTAATGTCACTGATATATACTGTATGTTATATATTCAAGAATATATATCCGTATTACGTGAGTGTTTGAAGGTGGTTTTGACGGAGAGTCCATCGACATGTTGAGGGTTGTTTTAGCCGTAGACGGTTTAATGTTTATTCTTGGGGTGTGTGGATGTGTTTAAGAGCGTGAGATGATAAGTTAAGCACACAGTGAGACTGAGATACTGAGGCGACTGTTTGCAAATTAGCTGCTGCGTTTCACAGCACTGCTGCGTTTTCACACGAAACACGATCAACAAGTCAGAGGAGTCAGATACAAACGCCTTATTGTTCTGAGTGTACTGTCCCGAGTCATGCACTGGCAACACTGCACTGCACTACACTACACTACACTACACTATAGTACACTACACTACACTACACTACACTACACTACACTATACTATAGTACACTACACTACACTACACAAACCAATACTACACTACACTGTAGTATACTACACTACACTACACTACAAAAACCAATACTACACTACACTATAGTACACTACACTGCACTACACTGCACTACACTGCACTGCACTACACTACACTACACTACACTGCACTACACTACACTACAAAAACCAATACTACACTACACTAGAGTACACTACACTGTACCACACTTCACTACACTGTACCACACTACACTACAACAACCAATACTACACAACACTCCACTACACTACACTGCACTACACTACACTGTACCACACTACACTACAAAAACCAATACTACACTACACTATAGTACACTACACTGTACCACACTACACTACAAAAACCAATACTACACAACACTAAACTACACTACACTATACCACACTACACTACAACAACCAGTACTACACAACACTACACTACACTATACCACACTACACTACAACAACCAGTACTACACAACACTACACTACACTATACCACACTACACTACAAAAAAAAACAATACTACATTACAGTACACTACACTATACTACACTGCACTACAAAAAAACAATACTACACAACACTACACTATACTACAAAAAACACTAGTACCCTACACAGCACTACACTACAAAAAACAATACACAATCGTATACAACACTACACTACACTACAAAAAACAATACTACACAACACTACACTATACTACACTGCACTACAAAAACAATACTACAATACACAATACTACTGTACACAATGCTGCACAACCACTACGCTACACTACACAACACACCCAGTGCACTACAGTACATAATACTACTGTATACAGCACCACACAAGGCTACACAAACTACACTGCAGTACCCAACACAACCACTACACTACACTACAGCACGCAACACCACACAACAATACAGTAGACTACACTACAATTCACAACACTACACAAGACAACACTATATAATACTACAATACACAACACTACACTACAGTGCACATTTACACTACATAATACTACACAAGACAACTACACTACACACTACAGCAGACCACAGCATCTATATGTCTGTCTGTCTGTCTTCTCAGAGCCCCACCCACTGCTCATTAATATTCATAAAGCACACACCAACATTCATTAATATTAATCACATTATACCACAGCTCTGTTGATCACTTTTCTATAACAACTTTTTTTTAATTAAAGAAGGATACTTTTTATCTGTTTATAGCTGCATTTAATGTCGTGGGACGTCCACAAAAAAGGGAATTCAGTAATACTAATATAAACCTGTGCTTTAGAGCTGCTGACTGGAATTCAACACTTCATGTGATTTTTTAATGATATAAAGTGTTGGAATTTAAATAGTATTATTATTAATATTGTTATTCTTATTCTTCTTCTTATTTATTATTTTGAAGAATAGAGATGTAGGGAGATTTGCGCACTTCGGTTTGTTCCTTTTTCGTTAACGTCCAGCTATTTTTCCAAGGCATAGAGAGGGAAAATGTAGAGCGCTCCCAGAGCTGTGTTTAATATGCATACCTCTTTACACATTTTTAAAATTTTTACTTCCAGATTAGAAAAAGATTTGCTGCGTCCCAACAGCGACGGTTTAGATTTTTTTGTTCAGGAGCATGGAGCAAACCAGTTCCTAATTTATAGCAGTGGATAATAAGCTGGGGGGGCGGGGCAGGGGGGGGGTTAAAGAATGTCAAGGCTAAACGGATTTCTCATTAAATCGAACAATAGCACAGATCCATTAACAAAATGATTTCTTATCCTTAATCGTACAAATGCACCGAGGCAGCTGGATCCTTGACTACGCCGTTGCCCTGGGAGAGACGAAAGCCTGCGAGCTTTGCGTAATCATGACCTTAGAGGAAATGAGAGAGGCCTGGATCGTCCTGAGCTCTGTTCTTGGCGCGTTTTTCATTTCCCGAGGAACAAAAGAGTGCCGCCGCGAGGTGTCGGGTTTCTATTGTGACAGGAACACACCTTAGCTCACCTCACGGGCTGCAAAACAAAAGCCCATTTGCCTTTGTTTGCATCCACAGAGCAGATACAATTAGGCTGTTTTTGTGATTCGACGATTGTCAGATAAAATTCCCGTCCTCGTTACACTGAACCGAGCTCTGAACCTCAAACTCCAACACCACCCACGAAAAAAGAAAAAATAATGGCTGCCCTTTTCTCCAGTGAGCTCAGGACAGACCTGCTGGGATCAAAGCAGTGAAATATTTCAGCTCAGGATGTCCTCAGAGATCCCATTATATTCTTCCCTTTCACACACGGAGGCAGAAATGCACACAGCGTGTGACGGGGATCGGATCGGATCGGATCAAACACGCCATTCTTATCGGTTAATTAAGTATCATGGAAAATTACAGGCACACAGGTCAGGTTACATCATTTACACAACATCCTGGGACTTTCCTACGATACTCACGTACGCGACGTATAAACACGTAAGGGATGTAGCAGAGCGCTTAACGATGTAAGGATATGTAACAGTTATGTTTGTCCGTTTGTTTTTTAAGCGATAGCGTGCTTCTGTACTGTAAAACTGATTTGGGGGCGGGGCTACCCGCATGCTCAGTTAGTGATGTCACCAAATAAACTCCACCGAGATCGCATCCTGCAGAACCTGTGTGCTGGGCTAGAGCCAACAAAGCGAATGTTTTGGTTGCTACGGTAACGAATTTAGGGATTTTCGACTATATGCTGATGATGCAAACGGAGACTCGGATAATAGGCCTCGGATGAATTCTGCATCCGCCTAGCTTTGATAGCTAATGTTAGTCATGCTAAGGAGTTAGACGTTAGCGTGATGTCCGTGGATTGCTTGTTGTTTCTGTAACCGAGTGCCTGGATTTCTTTCTTTTTCCGTTTTGGGTCAAAGTGCCTGCGTGTGTTCTGATCTCTGACCTGTCGGACGTTACACAAAGCTCTTCGATGCTATTTTTAAAGTCGGTTGTGTTTCCTGGTAGTCGCTGATGAGCTGCCGCTGGTGCAATCACATCAGCTTGTGGATCAGAGGTTATTGAATTATAAGCGCTCGTGCTCGTGAGCGCAGGCCCTGTCGCTCGCTGAAGGCCGCTGGAGATATTTAGAGCGTAAGTGGCTTTGGACATCCATCAGCTCTGAGGTTATGGGATGAACAGAATCTCTGGGTCATATTTGGATAGCGGTTAATATTAACATGTGTTTAATCTGTGATCAGCACTGTGGCCTACGGGGGGTTTTATGCAACTTAAACAAATACTCATTAAAAAATGTTGTGTTTCAGGTGAAGCCACGTCGCCATGGCACAGATTCTGTCACTCTGCTTAATCACAAGTGAGTCCTTATCACCCTAATACACACTGCGTGTGTGTGTGTGTGTGTGTGTGTGTGTGTGTGTGTGTGAGAGAGAGAGAGAGAGAGATCAGTCACAGAGTGTCAATGCTCCATCTAGTGTCAGGTCAAAAATATTGGCTATTGATTGTAGAATTATTATTTACAAATAATAATAATAATAAAAAGAAGAAGAATATTTGGCGATGTGACCAAAATCTCATCAAACTTTGCCAAAAAAAGAGCCGAATCCTAAAAGCTGTAAGTTTTTGTATAGATTATAGGTTATATATTTTTTGTAAATAATAAAACTTTTATTCATAAAAGGTGGACAAATGTGACGATGTACACAAACATACTATTCATCCATCTTAGTGATTTATTACAGTGAAAAACCCCAAAACTGAAACATAAAAATTAATACATTGACTCAGCCATAATATTAATAAATAAATAAATAAATAATTAACCACAAGAAAAAGAATCATCACACAGAAATATTTAGCAAAAAAGGGATTCTTATTGAATTTTCGTACTTGTTAAACTTTTAGATGTTAATTTTCTTTTCTGTGATATTTCTAGTTTTCAGCCTCGTCTTTGCGGAGGATCAACAACAAAGTACGACATTTCTCTTCTTGATGGTTTCGCTCGTTTGCACAGGTTGCTGTCTAAAGTCTTATTAACACGACTCTGTTCTGTGTTGGTTTTTCAGAGGATGATCCGTTCACGTTCGGTAAGTAGACCACACACACACACACACACACACACACACACACACTGAGACCCAGTCTGAACGCTGAGCATCTGACTCTGAGGCCCCGCCCACACTGATCTTATTATTATGCAAGAATGAATACGTCATTACCATACATGAGGCTTTACTGTGTTCCACTCGGACATATTTTAACCTCTGCTCGAGAAAGTATAGCCCAATGTCAATCTGTAATAATCTGTTCATCGCAGCACTAATGTTAGCTAACACATTTTGGACGTGACCGAGGAGTTATAAGCAGTCAGGTTGAATTTGTTTGCTTATAAATGTTTCTAACGCTGACGACGATCAAAACATTTCCTCACAGCCCCTAAAAATGACCATGAGACCATGAACAAATGTTTCTTAGCTTAACATGTTAGCCTAGCACCCTCACTCTAGATATTAGCTAGCTAGCTAGTTATTTTCTTCCATCAACAAGCGCAAGTTATCAAAACCAATTTATTTCTTACCTTGTTGTTTCTGCTTCACCGTTGCAGCTTTTTCCTGACTTTAGTTATCACTAAATTATTATTAGTTACCTAATTTGTTGTGTAAACTGCAGGGTTCTTTATCTTGTCACACCACAAGGGGGCGCCCTGTGACTTTTTGCCTAATGACACGTCTCCTTGTGTGTCTGTGTGTAGATTATCACCAGCTGCGTGTTGGAGGGCTGATCATGGCCGCGGTGTTGTGTCTGATCGGCATTACTATCCTCCTCAGTGAGTTTATAACATTCACACACACACACACACACACACACACACACACACACACACACACACTGCTGGGATTTGAGCAGCTCCTGAAGGTGTTTCATCACTTTTATACCACAGCAGATATTTACAACAACATCCATGAAAGAAGTTAGTTCCTGTTCTTACATTATAGCAGCTATAAACGCTCTTTCCCTCATCGGCCTCTCCTTTTTTCTCGCTCTTGAAGTTAATAAGACAAAAAAAAAACACCGTGTGTCACTTTATTCAGAAAGCCAAAAGCGTGAACTTTCCCATGTCGGAAAAAAATGTAAGTAATTAGGAGTGTGAACTTCAGCCTTCCACATGGCGCGATACAATTCTGACTCGGAAGATACTCGATAGCACCGAATCCGCTACGATACAAAAGAAAGGATTTAGCATCTTCCGATTGGCGCTTGTTTTGTTTTGACGATGGTGATGATGATGTAGAGAAGGACAGTTGAAAAAGGATCAGAGTTACGGCCATATCAGCTCGCTAGCCTGTTATTTACTCAAAAATTATAATTTTTTACGCATCAGTTCTGTCTTGTTTCGATAAGAATTCATTCGCGGTTGTTTCCTGGACTCATTTCAGTCACTGTTAAATCCAGATGTTAGAACGAGCGCATTAATATTAATAGAAAGCGGTACTTTGACTGTCAGAGCTGCTGTTGCAGAGAAGTAATCAACACCTTCTGACCAATCCGAGTCCAGAACTCAGGAGACGCGGCGATGCGGAGAACCGGCTCGAGCTGAAGCGCAGCGAAAACGCTCTTCTGACTTTTGCAGAATATGCTGCATTATTTATTTATTTTAAATGACGCACATAAATAGGAGAATTTGTAAGATAGAAAATGTAAAATTGTGACATTTATGTCCTGAAACGAGCCTGACGCCGCTGTCTTGCAGGTGGACACTGCAGATGCAAATTTAACCAGGACAAGAGGTACGATGTGAAAAATAGGAAATATTTTCATTAGAAATGTTGATGGAGCGCTAATCACCACTCCTCGCTTTATTTACTGGCCCAGGAGGAGGACAGGAAGTAACGCAGCGACCCAGCAGATGCTCAATGACACAGGTAACTGTAACAAATACATCCTAATTATAAAATTAAAACACAATTTTTACTCATTTCTCATCTCATTTATCTGCCTGAACACTTCTGGACTTCGCCGGTGTGTAAACGTGTTGAAATGCAGACCATATGAGACCAGTTCAGTTAGGTTCAGCGTTCCTGTGACCTCAGCTACTGATAGTTAGCCTAATGCTAGCTAGCTTGCTGTCAAACTTAGCTACAGGTTTTAATTACACTGTAGAATAGTTAGCCTAATGCTAGCAAACTGCGTGAGGACATTAGCCTATTGTTAGCTATCGAGCGTGGCTAGTGGTGTAAACAATGTAAGAGCCTAATGTTAGTTAGCGTTCGAGTGTTGGATTTAAGTACATAATATAAACACGTTAGCCAGCTCGTTAGCAAACTTGGCTAGCTAATAAATGAAAATCGCCACCGAGGCGGCAGGCAGCATTCGTGCAGTGCTAACATTCAGTAGCTGGCTAACTTAGCTAATGTTGCTAAATAATAGATTATTAAATAATTACAGTTTCAGTCAAATGTATTTTTCTCTACAGTCTGAGGTATTTTTGCTTCTTTGAGCGTTATGTGATGTTTATGAAATACGACGTTGGGTCTCTTTCTGTTTTGTTATTTTGTTTTACTCAAACCTAAATATCCTGATTCATGTTGCCTTGTTCAAAATGCTTCTATAGTGTTAGATTTAATAATTGATTTCTAATTTAGAATTAAATGTAATGTGTAATACATTTGATCTCTAAGTAGACGTCATGTTTGTTTTTGTTTATTACATGGAGAGGTTTTTAAATAACGAATGCAATGTAATACAATAATATGAAATTATTTTCTTCAGAGAAAATTAGAATTTTTCTTCAGTCTTTAGGAAACTAAACTAAACTAAACTTTCCTTTTTTTTCCTTATTAAACTGCTTCTCTTTTTCTTTTTTAAAAAAAATGACACATCATTCTTTATTTTTACCAAACCTAAAGATGGTGATAGAGGCGAGTATTGTGATGTGATATTTTCGGCGTATCAGACTTCGCTGATTGTGTTATATTTTGCTGTTGATTAGGTGGTGGATTGTTGGAAAAGGTCGTGGGGTAGCAGCGATGTCACCATGGTGTGTGTGTGTGTGTGTGTGTGTGTGTGTGTGTGCGTGTGTGTGTGCGTGCGAGTAACCTGCAGTAACAGGATGCAGTGTGACATGAGCGAGTCGGTCGTAGCAGTCGGAGGCGTCTCCTGTGTACCAGGGTTCCATCTGCTGGGTGTTGTTTTGCCAGTTGCTCCTGTGATGCGTTCGTAAACACAAACCCAGCTCAGCCGTATGGTGCTCCTCTCTACGGAGCCTCGGCAGAGTTTCCATGATGACTGGCTTTCTGTGTGTGTGTGTGTGTGTGTGTGTGTGTGTGTGTGTGTGTGTGTGTGCCTGAGAGAGGAAACAGAGGTGATGATAAACACTCTGTGTGAGTGTGTGAGTGAGGATCCGTTTTAAACACCAATTAAAATAAAAATCTAACATCACCTCTTCAATCTGGCAACCCAGTGTGAATCACATTCAAACCCGTGGTGATAAAAAAGCACACAGAGGGCGTGTCTGCGCTCCCATCCTCCATTTTCTCCTGCAGCTGTGAGATGGTCTGTGACTCCGCTTCCTGCGCTGTGATTGGCCGAGAGGCTGTGATAAGCCACGCCCCCTTATGTCATCCTTCTTAATATTCATCTGCAAGACAGTGGTGCTGCACCTGAACACACACAGTTTGATTTATAGTACAGTGGAGTGGAAAAGTTTCTACACCCCCACACACATTTCTTCAGTATTACAGAATGGGTAAATAGTGGATGTGTGTATACATACACTTTAATAAGAACACCTGTTCATTCATGCAGTTATCCAGGCAGCCAATCAGATCTCAGAATGCGGCTCACGGAAACTGGACAGCTGAAGAAGCAAAACACACGGCCTGGTCTTTTTCCAATCATCATCTGTGCAGTTGCGGTGTCCAGGTGTAGCGTCAGATTCGTGTTCACGGCTGAGAGGAGACGAACCCGATGCGGTCTTCTGCTGTTGTAGCGCATCTGCGTCAATGTAGGACGTGTTGTGGTTCTGAGATGCTTTTCTGCTCACCGCGTTTGTAAAGAGTGATTATCTGAGTTCCTCTCAGACCTCCCTCATCAACATCAGCACGGAACTGCTGCTTACTGGATGGTTTTTGTTTCGCACCAGTCTGTGTAAACTGTGTGTGTGTGTGTGTGTGTGTGTGTGTGTGTGTGTGTGTGTGTGTGTGTGTGTGTGTACAGGTTTTTGTACCCTTTTGAGGACCAAATGTGAGATTTCACTATACGTGTGAGGACCGTTTTGGATTGGTCCTATAAAAATAAGAAAATGTAAAAGAGCCAAAACGTTTCCTTTTCATCAGTGCGGTTAAGGTTAGGGGTTTAGGTGCAGGTGTGGTGTTAATTAGCTGCGTTAGTCATTATGTCAATAGACAGTCTTCACTGTGTGGGTGTGTATGTTCGGGTGTGTGTATGTTCGGGTGTGAAATTCCCAGGAGATCAGCATTTTCTGAAATATTGAAAGCAGTCTGTCTGGCACCAGCAACCACACCACAGTCCCAGGAAGCACTAAGGGAAATCATTTATTCTGCAGAGGTGCACTGGGACCTGTGTCTTGAAGGTTAAACAGAAATCGTAAAACACAGGGAGTTAATTAACTTGTAGCCTGGTTGTGTAATTGCTCTAATAATTGTGATAAAGCTGACAATGTTTCCTGTTCTGCTTGTTTCCTGTCGCTAGCACGGGCCAGTGAATGTTAAACGCTCCTGTTGGATCGGTGTCGAGCTGCCTGACGGAGAACAGTGAAGATCCTGCAGTACCTTTATTCCACCACAAGAGTGCTGCTGTAAAACAGAAAACAATACAGTGGGCCCTTTATTATATAAGTGTTGTTATATTATTATTATTATTATTAATATTATTATTATATTGCGCCTGTTTGCTGCTCATGTAGCTCATCGTCTGGAAAAATCGTTCCTGTGCTTTTGTCAGATGTTCATTTCAACTAACTGAACCAATACCCAAAAAGCCCAACTTTAGTTTGTGTGGAAATCGCCAGAATGTGTTTTTGTGTTCTTAATGTGTTTAATAAGGTATCGTTTTTTTTTTAATCTTGTTGATCAGTTTTAGTCACATGACAGCTTATAACCAAAAAGTACAAGCAATCTATTACACGTTCTTTCCTCTCAGTGCTGATGATGTAATCTACAGTGTTACGTTATGTTTCATAGTCCAATGTTTGACAAATAAATCATTTAATTCTGATTTAATAACTACCTGTTTTTGTTTTTTTTTAAGTAGATCATCAGTTTCTAGCAGGTTGTTTGTCATGGTCGCATAATTGTTTTTTGTTTTTTAAGAAGAAAATTGTCCACACTGCCGACTAAAACGCTAAAACAATCCACGTGTGAAGTGTGATTTATTTCCCGTGTACATGTTTAAAAAAACATTTTTATAAGATGTTAACATTACTACTGTACATGACTATAGAAAAGAGGGATAAAACACAAGAAAATACATAATTAAATTGAGGAAAGTCAGTAATTGCGTGTTGTTTTAGGTAATTTATACTAAACATTTAAATACTTCATGCGCAGTTACATCTTTATCTTCCTTCCACTTTCATGAAGACTTTACAAAAACATCTTATAAATCTCTTACAATTTATTACTGAATTATTTTCCCCCGCTGCTCCGTCCAGTTCAACACGTTCACTCAGGTTTCTGCGCATTTTAACGATTTGTGTCTAGAATTTTATTTGCCTATATTTAAAACACAGCGAACTCCAGCTAAACACTCGGAGCTTGTTTATTACATTATTACTGAAATGCATATTCAGAGTAACTTCTAATAATTTCTAATTTTCTAATAATAATTTTTTCCTATTTCTAATTTCATTTAAATTCTCTGACGTTTTACTTTTTTAATGTTGGCGTACAATTAATTCTGGACGCTTTTTAAAGTACCGAGTACTCAAGTATCATTTTAATTGATACTAAATAATATTTTCTAAAAAAAAAAAAAAAATACATTTTCATTCATTTTTAAAAATGAGTAAGATTTTGGAAACTTTTGCTTTAATACCACTTTATTAATATCACTCTTATTAAATTCTTTATTAAAATCACTCATTCTGACATTTTCCACTTTAAATATTCGATACCGATTGAAGACAAGTTAAGGTTTGTCTACAGCGCCACCTGCTGCTCGGATTAAACACTACAAGTATTCATTTTCTCTTCATGTTGCCTCCTGCTCGCTTTATCAGCAATTTAAAGTAGCTTTTCATTAAAGAGACTTCCAGGCTAAACTGAACTTCACTGAAATCTCCAATTCTTAGGAATCATTTTAAACCGGTAAAGATGGGCGTGAGATTTGACACATGTTTTAAAAGGAATTTTTGAGAGTTTAATTAAAGGTGCAGTCATCGAGTCTAATCCAATACACTTTTTATCCAATTCAGCGAATATCTCCTTAATCTCTCCTGTTCTGTGTGCACTGAAATAAATTCTGGTGCTTGTGCGCAGCACTGACTCTGTAAACGGGGAAACAAAGAAAGTGGCTCGGACCGAGCCACCCGACAATATTCCAGCCAATCACAGGACAGGGGAAGGGGGCGGGGGACATGAGGGTGTCAGTGTTGCCTTGGTCTGTGAAATTGGGGGCGGGGCTTCTGATGGAACACTGAAAGGAGGTGTGTATTTGTTGGGCTCGAATCAACGACTCCCCCTTTAATGTGTAACTGATATTTTTTTTTATCAACTTTATTTTCCCGAGGTTAATACTCTAATCTGATTGGTCAGAAGGTGTTGATTCATTTTCTATAACAGTAGCTCTGAGAGTAGTACAGCTATAAATCACAGCTTTATATTAATATTAGTGTTTTATATTACTTTATATTAGTAGTGTGTTGGATGTAAAACATTATTGCTTCTGTAGTAACTGTGAAATGTGTTTATGTAACGTTTATGGGAGGAGTCTCCGGTGTCAGCGCTTTGTAACAGTCAGAGGTAAAGCTGTAACTGTGAGTTCTCAGACATGTTCAGGATCTTCGGGTTTCTCGGTAACAAGCTACTATAAGCTACAATTTTGTCTTATTAACTTTAAGAGAGAGACCGAGAGAGAGGCTGGTGAGGGAATGACTGTTTACAGCTGCTATAATGTAAGAGTAACTCCACTCGCACCATCATATCACCCTGCTGTTGATTATTTTCTAACTGGGTTTTATTCCTCACATAATTTATTCATTAAATCTCTAGATTTTTGTCTAAACAGCAGTGGTATTCTGGCACACGTTATTTGACTTTAAAACATATAACTTGGAATATTCATAGTGCAATATTTGCAGTGTTTATATCTTCTGATGAGAAATATTTTATATTTATCAGCAGCAGCAGATTTCCACCTGTAGATGGCGTCATTGTTAATAAGCCTGTGATGTTTCAGTCCTCTATTCTTTGTCATTTAGTGATTTATCCTGATTAATCCTCACACTCAGCTACAGCTCCATCCTTTTCCGCGCCAGACATCCGCTATACTTCCTTTATTAATGCCAATTCCATGTTAATTAAAGATTTTAATCCATTTTTGGTGCATTTATAGCTGTATGTAAAGTACATGGACCTGTAGATGGATTTCTGGATTTCCCAAACTCATAAATTCATATTACCTTATGCTTTATTTATTCAATATTATAATATTGTATTTCCTGTTTTCCAATATTGCCTGATACTCAGTTTTAGGGCCAGTATCAGATTTAGAAAAGAAAAAGACACAGAACATCATGGGGAGGAGTTTACGCATCATGTTAACATCACGTTACGCATGTATTCTCTATTCACGCTTTCTTTTACTTACATTAATAATGCTTGTGTTATGTTCCTTTATGTTTATATGAATTCTGCTTTGTTCTATCAGAGGTGAGGTAGTAGTGAGGATGAGACGGTGTTTAGTGATGAGGAAGATAATCAGATGGTAGCAACCAGACATGGAGAAGATGAGAGTTAGGAGAAGAAGGATGATGATGATGATTAGAGCAAAATGATTAAACGTATTTGAAAACATTTCACCTTTAATGTATTGCATCTTGTTCCTGCTCATTGCAGGATGAAGTATGAACTATGCAGATTTTTTAAAAAGTATGCAATGAAAGCATCCATTGTTTCAATATTTCATCACGGTACAACGTTGCCTCA
Source organism: Parauchenoglanis punctatus (assembly GCA_030068025.1). Taxonomy (NCBI): domain Eukaryota; kingdom Metazoa; phylum Chordata; class Actinopteri; order Siluriformes; family Auchenoglanididae; genus Parauchenoglanis; species Parauchenoglanis punctatus. Next base: position 332,508 of record JAQQZU010000019.1, on the reverse strand, counting down.
AGGCAACAAACTCCAAAATTAAAAATAGAGGCACTGTGCTGTGTCGGCCCTGTGGTGGACTGGCGACCTGCCCAGGGTGTACCCCGCCTCTCGCCCCAAGATGCTGGGATTGGCTCCAGCTTCCCCGCGAAAGGAGCTCCCAGTCGGATAAAGCGCTATAGATAATGGATGGATGGATCGACCTTTAAGTGTTCTAGTATAAAGTTAAGTATAGATGCAGAGAAATGATGATATGCAGTGGTCACTTCATTGCCTTTTATGTCTTTATTCATTGTTTTCTTTTTCGAAATAATATAACCTTTTCCACTGTCATCAAAAATTTCATCATGAAAGGTTTATTCCCATGATCACAACTATTATGTATACTTTTACCTTGGCATTTAACAGAAATGTACTTAAAGTTGTGTTTCCTGTCTTAACCCTATATGTTTGTATTTATACCACAGTGCTGTTGAATTTTCAATTCTGATTGGTGTCTACATGAGGTGTTTATTTTTTATAAAAAAGCATCTCGGACAGTGCTGCCAGTCAGTAACTTTTTTTTTCACCTCGTAAAGACTTGCGGTTGCTTGGTAATGCGATAAGCTGCTTTTTGTCTTCAAGAGGAAAAAAGACAGGCTGGTATAAGAACGACTGTTTATTGCTGTTAAGTGATAACTAGGATCTAACTTGTTTAACCGGCATTACACAACATTAAATCTGGTTAAAAGTACAATGTGATGTTTCTAATAAATTTGACGGTATCATGGACAACGAAACAATGAAACATTGTAAAATTTAAAATAACAATGAAAAATTAATCACATAGTAATACAAAGTATGATTTGACAGCAATTAACAATAATCCAAATATTATGCAAATGCTGCTGCTTTTGTGTGTGTGTGTGTGTGTGTGTGTGCTTTCCTGTGACGTCTCAGTCATGCACACATGGTGTGTTACCGTTACTCTTATTATTGTTGCTCAGTTCTTCATGTGGTTTTATGCCTTAGCAGAGGTGTGCTTTTGTTTCCGCCATTGAAAAACCTGTGCACTGGGTCTTTGTTTTAACATGTTTCAGCCGTTACAAGATCTTGAGAAACACGACTCCATGAGACGGTATCAATATCAGCAAAAAAAAAAGGTCCATGGGATTTCTGAGAAAAAATTTCAGATAACAGTATTGATATCAGGAAAGAAAAAGTTGTATTGCATCATCTCTAGTACTAGAGTTTATACTAGTGTTTATGCTATACTAGTGTCTAGTGCTTATACTGTATAAGGGTAAAAATAAATGGATTTATACTGGACATTGTGTACACACACACACACACACACACATACACACACAGTGTGTGTATAGTAGTATAACAAATAATTGTTAAAAAGAAAAGGAAGAAAAAAGCGAAAAAGACAAAATAAAAAATTCACAGTGAGCACATGACCAGAAGCCTCAGCCCTGTCCGGTGATATTTGATTTATTTTGTATGTTCATGATTGAATTAACATATTCTGCTTAGCACTGTAATTGGATAATACTGCCATACTATTTAAATACGTTATGTTTTAATTTAATGCATTTCGTTGAACACAGACAAAGACTAAAATAAATAAATAATCACTCCATTACATGCTGTTGGAGTGTTATATTACTTATATATAACAGTGATTACAATTTTTAAAATCATACTTTTGATCTGTTTATAGTAACATTTAATGTTGTGGAATATCCATGAAACAAGCTAGCTCGAGTTCACACTTATGTTATAGCAGCTATAAACGCTTGTTCCCTGCACTGACAGAAAACATACAGTTAGAAATATTACATTTTTATAGCTGATTAAGGCTGCTAATTTTGACGTTGAGTGTATTAGACTGTAGGCAATGTCACTACTCTGAACTTTGACCTCAGACGCTTTCCATAAGTTACAATTGTCCAGTCGATCTAAATTGCTGCAACCAAACAGTTGAGACAAATCCATGTAATGCTGTAAAATAGTTCCTAAAACAAAAGCATACATGCAATCATTTGCCGAATATGTAAATAAATACAATAAAAAATAAATGTATTGTGAAGAAATATTTTCGAATTTACCCCGCCTTTTAAAAGGTTTATTCACCGTGTGTAATGGATCGTGCTCCCCCCCTTTTAAATAGATGAGGAGTGGTACGATCCGTTTTCGCAGAAACGCTCAAGGAGGAATGCTCGCGAGAATGAGGGCTGTTTAGGAAAGAATTCTTTTGTTACACAAACACTCATGAAACACACACACATTCACATGTGAAACTTTCACACACGCATCCATACTACTGAAAACTCACACACATACATGTGAAACGCTCATATAGACACATGTGAAAAACACATTCACACACACACACACACACACACACACACACATACACACACATACACACACACACACACATATGAAATGCTCATATGTTAAACAGTCTTGTGAGCTTTTCACGTGTGTTTGTGTGTGTGTGTGTGTGTGTGTGTGAGCATTT
>JAQQZU010000019.1:294635-308902 GCA_030068025.1 Parauchenoglanis punctatus | reverse complement strand
ACACACACACACACACACACACACACACACACACACATTTCTAAAACTGATGTGACCTTATATAGTATATTTCTTCCAAATGCTAATGTCTATATGCGCACATATTTATGATGAGCGACTCGCTGGAAGCAGCTTATTGACTGATTCTCAACAACAGATGATGAAGTGTCACCTCTGCTTGGACAGGTGTAGCTACAGGCATGATAATCAACACCGGTGACCGCACCATCATCGGGCGTATCGCCAGCCTCGCCTCAGGAGTGGGCAACGAGAAAACCCCGATTGCCATCGAGATCGAGCATTTCGTCGACATCATCGCTGGCCTGGCCATCTTCTTCGGTGCTACGTTCTTCGTTGTCGCCATGTTTATCGGTTACGCCTTCTTGGAGGCCATGATCTTCTTCATGGCTATCGTGGTGGCTTATGTGCCTGAGGGACTTTTAGCTACTGTCACTGTAAGTACTAAAAAATTATGTGAGAACATTTTCACTGATCAAACTTAATGTTAATTTGTTAGTCAAACACTTCTTACTCTAGGTACTAGCTAGCTAGCTCATTAGCCACGCCCTTTTTTCCAGTACAATTACATCAACAATCACAATCAAGAAAGTGGACAAATTGAGTGCATCCAATTAATAAGACTTAACTTGTCACCAGTGTTTTGGGCTTCTCCACTTGCTTTTTAATTTTTTTGGAGTTTTCAACCCCAGATAGACAAACTCTTTATGATCGCCGTCACGTCTATGTAATCGGATATTAGTTGTTATCCATCAGGCCACTTTTTTGTATCATTTCTTCTAACGCAGTTTTCAAGATATTGACCACAAACCAACTTCAACTCGTCTGTTCTGTTCCCAAATAGTGTGCTTGTATGCATCTTATGGAAAGACGTGCTCATTCTCTCATTTTCCTATCGTTTATTTTCCCCCCATTGGAAATGAATGGAGTTTCAGAATCAAAGACTTCCTGCTTGCTCATGCTTCATCCGAGAGCCACCAAACGTATTTCCTAACTCAGACCCACTAACCCAACACGCAACCATCTGTTCTGAGCCACAATTTTTATCTTTTTTTTTCACTGAAGAACAATCACACTCACATTTTCTTTCTATTCTTTCTAGTTTTATTAGTTCTTTTAGTTATTAGTCTGGTAAATAACAGTTTCTATTGTTATATTTAGAACACAGTATCAGCAATTTTCTTTGGAAAATATACAGTATTTTAAAAATCAAGGCACCCCTGCTGGTCCAGGGTCCCTGAGCGACCATTTATACCGCTTGTAACAGGAAACAGTGCTGTGCTTTTGACATTTGAAAATGGATAGTAAAAACATGTTAAGTAAATGTTAATCATATAAATAAATAAAAAAAACGTGCTGTTCCATACTCAGCTAGAGTGGGTTGAATTATTTCTACTAGCCATAAAAATGCTGCTTATAAAACCTGTTTAGTGTGAAGTATCTTGTGTTTGAAAGAAGTAAAGAAGTAAAAATTCTACTAAACTATTATTTAACCCTCTTCTCAATGTATAGTGCATTACCATGTTTGCTTTCTTATTTTCTAGCAATGTAATTGTGAATTCTTTTTTTAAATGCCCCATATATATAATTTTAACTCCAAATAATAGCAATATTAACAATAGAAAGGAGAGATAGAGGTCGTGTGCCTTCTCATACTCACTTTCATCTTTATAAAGTCCACTTATACACTGTTTTATCTCACCTTGTTACTCCAAAGTCAAAATGTCCTGAACGCAATCTCCATTATGTGAACGTGACCTTTAAATATTTACACATATATGAGTGCAAATAAGAGCTGGAGGTATAATAACCCTGCGTTATCTACACAAATAATTAATGATATTGTAATGATATTATTTGGATATATTTATGTGCCTTTACAACTGTGTAACTGGGTACAACGCAGTAAAATCTGTGTTTCTGAAGGTGTGTCTGTCCCTGACGGCCAAACGTCTGGCCAGGAAGAACTGCGTGGTGAAGAATTTGGAAGCAGTGGAGACTCTGGGCTCTACATCCGTCATCTGCTCAGATAAAACAGGAACCCTGACGCAGAACCGTATGACCGTGGCTCACCTGTGGTTCGACAACATGATCCACGCTGCTGACACGACCGAAGACCAGTCAGGTGAGGAATCTCAAAAACTTCATTACAGCCTCCCAGTACATCATAATTTCATTGGAAAATATGAAATCCCCCCCAAAAAACCTCACTGTGTTATGTTTGTGTTTGTCCAGGTCAGAGTTTTGACCAGTCCTCGGAGACGTGGAGGGCTCTGGGACGAGTAGCGAGTCTGTGCAATCGGGCGTTTTTCAAACCCAATCAGGAGACAGTGCCGATCCCCAAGGTGAGGAAACGTCAGAGGAATCAGAGAAAGTACTGTGTAGAAAATTTGGGAAACGTGTTTGATATAAAGTTCGCACATCCACAAAACCAGGCTGTAAGAAATGAGACTCTTCAGCCTGTGCATTATGGGTCATATTCAGAATCAGCGACTTAAGTTTAAAAGTTATATCAATATTTATGAGGAGAAACTTCTGTGTATTCAGACTCGGGTTATGTGGAGCCCCCTAAGGGATGTTTTTAGAACTACTTTTGCATTACCTCACAATAAGGGCTAGGGTTAGGGTTAGGGTTAGTGCAAGTCTAATATAGTAGTCTAATGTATTGCCTACTATGTCTGTATCTTAGGCAAACTCCACCCACTTGTCTAACTCTCATATCATTTCTTTCTGTAGTTTCATCCAAGGTCTGAATACTAACATGTGAAATTTCAGTTTTAAATCATCACAATGTGCGTTTAAGCCTTTTAGTAATAGGTGATCCATGAAACAGACCCAGTTTGAGTTGTTTCTAATACAATTGCAAGGTTTATTTTAAAATGCTGAAAATATAGGCCTGTTATTTTAGGCCATGTTAATGCCTGGTGAGGAGTGTGTCTGCTCTCACCACTATGTGAAAAGATGTTCTGACCTATATTCTGACCTTGATTATAGCAAATGCTTTCCCTGAACTAATACACAAGGAATTAGAAATTTATAGCATTTAGTAATTTAATGACATGAGAGACAAGATATCAATTTTGAGACATGAATCATGTTACAGTTGTCTGTTTTACAGTTCTGTTTTGTATATAATTGACTGCTACACTGTGCAGAGAGAAGTGGTGGGCGATGCTTCTGAGACAGCGCTGTTAAAGTTCACCGAGTTAACCATCGGAAACATCGTAGACTACAGAACACGATTCAAAAAGGTCTGTGAGTTGCCGTTCAACTCCACCAACAAGTTTCAGGTAAGATCAAATCTGGGGGAAAGGTTTGTTTGTTTCTGTCTTTACCCAGTCTATCAGGGTTGCCAGATCTGCATGAACCAAACTGAAAATGTTCTCTTTCAGTTCATCATGAAATATATTGTAATATTTAAAACATTATTAATAAATCAGTTTCCGTAACACACAATTTCCCAAAAATTATTATTTCATTGTCCTGAAATGGTCTTATATTATCCTAAATAAAAAACAGCCATAAAAATCAGTTGAATAAATCACTGTTGTCCATGGCAACATGTGTTTATGATAATTTGGGGCTCGGTTTTGTATAGCATTTGTGTTTGAATGTGAGGTAAGGACTAAAACACTGTGTTTGTCCTGCTCTTATAGTAAAATAATGAATGACAAGGTGGTGTGATTAAGTGCAATTACACTTAACACCTTTACGCAATTATGCTTTAACAAAATTGATTATTTTCCTACAACCCGAATTCCAGAAAGGTTGGGACGTTCTTTAAATTTGAATAAAATGAAAACTAAAAGACTTTCAAATCACATGAGCCAATATTTTATTCCCAGCAGAACATAGTTAACATAACAAATGTTTAAACTGAGAGATTTTACAATTTTATGCACAAAATGAGCTCATTTCAAATTTGATGCCTGCTACAGGCCTCAAAATAGTTGGGATTTGAAGGTCTTTTAGTTTTCATCTTATTCAACTTTAAAGAACATCCCAACTTTTCTGGAATTCGGGTTGTATAACAGCACATCCCACAAGTGTTTAATTCCTCTTATACCACAGAATTTGCCAATTAGTACTATTTTTAACCCTTCTTGCTTATGTTATAGCAGCTATAAACAGTCGTTCCCTCAGCAGCCAGTACAAGTCCCAGTGAATGAGCTGTAGAAATGATAATGCTTTACAGCGAGAGCATAACGGTTGCACTACTGTCACAACTGCTGCTATAGAAAATTAATCAAAAGTAGATTCACTGATCAGGATCCTGATTCGGTCTCTAGAGTCCCTTTGGGTTCCTTGTCTACACAGGACAATTGGAATTGTACCTCAAACCTCCACCTTTCTTTCTTAGTATTTCAAATACAGCACGTCTACTCTTCCCCAATTCGCTGTCTCATTGTCTCCCCCTTGTTGTGTCCAGCTGTCAATACACGAGCTGGAGGACCCTCTGGACCTCCGTTACTTGCTAGTGATGAAGGGGGCGCCGGAGAGGATCCTGGAACGCTGCTCCACCATCCTGATTAAGGGTCAGGAGCTGCCGCTGGACGAGCAGTGGAAAGAAGCCTTCCAGACTGCGTACATGGATCTGGGAGGACTGGGAGAGAGAGTGCTGGGTAAGAACTTTACATGTTATAGAGATCATGTTCATGCAGTTGGGTCCTGTGAATAACAGTGCATGACCTTTTATTAATTATAATTATAACATATATGGCATAATTTAAAACACATTTCATAGTTATACTATTACCAAATGAGTGGAAATGACTCAAGATTGTTGATATGAAATTTCCACACAGGCATCAGCAATAATGAATATATAAATATAAATCAAATTAATAAAATAAAAAATAATAAAGAAGAATATGAATAATCAAATTTCACATACATGCCCTGGTGTGAAAACATAAGCTGTCCAATAAAATCAGTTATTAAATATATTCAGAAACACATTTTTTTGTGTTTGTGTCTTGTATTCTCTATTTTTATTGATTTTAACAATTTACAAAGAAGTCCATTTAAGCAATTTTTTTCCCATTTTCCCAAGTTCAGGTTTAGTTTTGGGTGAAAGTGATTTACCTCCATAAGGACATTCCGGAGTATTTTAATTCCATTGAAGGAATTCTCAAACAGCTAAAAAAAACAACTAAAGTTTTTTTGGATCCTTCTCAATTTTTGTAATTCCATTTCCCTTCAAACATTTTTCTTCTTCTTCTTCTTCTCCAGGTTTCTGCAACTTGTACCTGAATGAGAAGGAGTTTCCTCGCGGCTTTGGCTTCGACACAGATGAAATGAACTTCCCCACGTCTGGACTTTGCTTCGCCGGCCTCGTCTCCATGATCGACCCTCCTCGGGCCACTGTACCTGACGCTGTGATGAAATGTCGTACGGCTGGCATCCGAGTAAGTCCAGCTCTGCATCATAACGTCACAGTTAAGATGAAAAATATAACTTCAGCTGAGAATTAACCAGCACTGGACTGTAATTTAAGTCTCTACAACCTCGGTTTCTGACGTAACATTATAAATTGGCAAATATCTAATCAAATATCAAGTATTTTAAATATATATATATAATACATACATGAAATACACTTTGTGGATTTTTAGAGTTTGAGTGTAATTTCACTGATCTTTATAAATTTGAATTGTATTATACATTATATACAATTTATTTTATTCATTATATATGATAAAATACATTACTAAATTAAATAAATAATATATACAACATTTAAATATAATTAAAAAATACATAAAAAGTAATATGTACTAGTAACATTTTTATAATGTTATTTTATATACTGTATATAATAATAATAAATATATTATATGTAATATGTATTTATAACAAATATAATGCTTTGATTTGCAGGTCGTCATGGTTACCGGTGACCATCCCATCACTGCAAGGGCGATCGCTGCGAACGTGGGCATCATATCGGAGGGCAGTGAGACGGTGGAGGACATCGCCAACAGGCTGCGCATCCCTGTGGAGCAGGTTAAGAAGAGGTGAAGCACGACTCTGTTATAACTGCTCATAAACACGTCACAGACATCACGTCACTGTCTTCACGTCACTGTCGTCAAAGCAGCGCACCACACCTAATACGGTTCAGTAGTAAAGTGTAAAACATTACAGGATTTTCTTCTTTACAAGTTACAGCTGTTTAGAGTCAGGTCCAAAATTATTGGCACCCTCTGTTAAAATTATCGGTGAGTCTATAACATGAACAAGACAGGCAATGAGTGATATTAAAAGCTGTACAGATGCTGTGTAGTTTTATTTTGAGAGTTTCCTTTGGAAGGACCATAGTCTGGAAAGTACTGGCACCCGCAATTTATATACAGTGAATCCACTTCATTAATGAATACCAGAACTCCTTTTTTCTTCTGTGTCTAAATGATGTGTGTATTTTTTGTTTTATAGTATATTTTCTGCATTGTCCAATAATTCTGAAATCACAGCCTGAATCCAATACACCTGGAACATAACGTTTTAGTAATATTTAGAGGCACATGAAGACTTTTCATGCAATTTCGTGCTGCAAGTGGCCGATGGAGTGACAGGTGTAAGATTGGTGATAAAGCTAGCCGAAGTTAGCAGCCATCCTTACAGTTTCCATTCTGATTCTTTGTTCGACAGAGACGCTCGTGCTTGTGTTATTAACGGAGGGCAGCTGAAGGACATGACCAGCGAGGAGTTAGATGACGCTCTGAGGAATCACCCAGAGATGGTGTTTGCCCGCACGTCTCCTCAGCAGAAACTCATCATCGTGGAGAGCTGCCAGCGTCTGGTGAGGCCGGCTACCGTGTTCCACACCTTTCATCAATAATCAGTACTGATATCATTAACTGAATGCAAAAAGTGGGGAAAAAACAAACAGGGTTAGGATTAGACTCAAACTCAAAACTCCTCTTTTCTAGCTTTTGATGAAATTTCTCACATTTCAGCACCTTCATCCAACCAGTCAGGAAAAGAGGGTGTATCTACACATCTATCCATCAGCGTAAATCCTACACGGCATCCTACTGGCCACTGCGTAGGGTGTGGTGTTGCGTAACATGACGATATACAGTGATACCGATATCATGCTACAGTAAATAATGTCTTGCTTCTGAGATATCACAATTATGTATCGCTTTTTGACCTTTTTCATAACAATTGATTTGATGTTGAATTTCTGTACTGAATCTTTAAATGTACAGTAGCATGAACAACCTGAAAAATATTGAAATATTGAAATGTCGACTTGGTTTCAGGTCTCTGGGTTTTGTTTTATGACTGGAAATAACTTTCAGTGCCATAAACAATACCTTTAAAGTGCACACTGGGGTTGGAGATCATGCCATAACCAGATGCATCCCTGAATTCCCAAACAAATTACGTCCTTAAGTTCCCTTAACCTCTATGCTCTCTTTAGGACCCAGAGATAACTTGTTCATTTTTAACGAGTTCCATAAATATGAAAATAATACCAGAATATAAAGAAGATAACTGAAGATTTTTTAGCTTTATTAATGTAATAAAGGATGAGATATGGTCTGCTGATGCAAATGTAAACGTATATCTAACTCCCCCTGTCAGGGCTCCATCGTGGCAGTAACGGGAGATGGAGTAAACGATTCCCCGGCTCTGAAGAAGGCAGATATCGGTATTGCGATGGGCATCGCTGGCTCTGACGCTGCTAAAAATGCTGCAGATATGATCCTGCTGGACGATAACTTCGCCTCTATCGTAACTGGAGTCGAACAGGGTGGGTCAAAGCAATAAGTAAAGAAAGAAAGAAATGACAATACAAGTTTTATTGGTTAAAACTTCTTGTCTCTCAAACCTCAAAATAGCTACGCAGTGTATTCCTTTATTTTATATATATATTAAATTATGAATTGCAAGTGTAATATCATGGAAATGTGAATCATAGCATGACATAGTGATGACAATTATAAAATAAAAAAATATATATAAAATGAAATATATGTTTCACATTATAAAGAAACACTTTTATTTCAATCAAGAATAAAACAACAAGATACAAGAGTTGTACTTAATCATTAAAGCAAAATGTTGCTGGTTTATACAGTAAGCATGTCTTGTTTGCGATACCAAACGTGGTGGAAAACCTAAGCACTTAGGATGGACGTTGAAGGTGGAAACAAATAACAAATGCTAATGATATTTTAATATTATTTTACATAAATTATATTATTCTTATTTTTTATTTGATTAAATAATTATTTATCTTACACATTTAATTCATATCAATTATTTACACAGTAATTAATAATACATTAGTAATGTTTTAATTAATTAGTTAATTTGGTTATTAAGTCATTTATTTTACTTTAACTCATTTGCAAGCATATTAACTGTATATTATATTATATTACACTACAATACAATGTACAATTGTATTATATATATTTTAAAATGCAGCTTATGCAGATAAACAGGATGTTTGTCCGAAGGTCTTGGATTTTTCTTTAGTGTATATTAGAAATATTATTACATACTAATATAGACCATATATTATTATTATATATATTATTATATATTATTATATAATATTATTTATACCTTTTACTGTATAATACTACATATTTATGTCACTCTTGATTACTGAAATTAAAGAACTTGGTTCTTTTTTACTCGTTCTGCTCCGCAGGTCGGCTTATCTTTGATAACTTAAAGAAATCCATCGCCTACACTCTGACGAAGAACATTCCAGAACTGACACCGTACCTCATCTACATCACGGTCAGCGTGCCTCTGCCGCTGGGCTGCATCACCATCCTCTTCATCGAGCTCGCCACAGACATCGTGAGTATGCAGCATCGTCATCATTTCACTCGTGACGTTATAATCCTGCAGGATTCACTCTGACGTCTGCTGTCTCTCAGTTCCCCTCGGTGTCCCTGGCCTACGAGAAAGCCGAGAGCGACATCATGCATCTCAAACCCAGGAACCCACGCAGGGACCGGCTGGTGAACGAAGCCCTCGCCGTCTACTCCTACTTTCAGATCGGTATGTAGGCTTCGATTAATAGGATTGATTGTTTTTGAATTCAATCTGTATGTCTTTATGAATGTGAGCTACATTTCCTGTCTTCAGGAGCGATCCAGTCTTTCGCAGGATTCACAGATTACTTCACGGCGATGGCTCAGGAAGGCTGGTACCCGCTGCTCTGTGTGGGCCTTCGCTCTCAGTGGGAAGACGTCAAACTGCAGGACCTACAGGACAGCTACGGACAGGAATGGGTCAGTATAATATTCACTGGACAATTCGGAAATGTATTTGTCTTCCTAACATCAGGCTTACGAGGCATATTTCATACACAAGTGTTTTACACTTTACACTAAAAGCAAAATGAAACATAAGGAAGAAATGAAAGACATAAAATAGATAAAGACACAGATACTAAATATATATATAATTGCAAAGAAGTGTAGGGTGGAAGCATAAAAGGAACAGGAGAAGAAAAGAAAGGATTGTCTTTAGATCATTTCATATGAAGTAGGTGTTGTTTATGTTTTTTTTGTCATTTAAAAGGAAAAATGTGGATGTGTTCTCAGTTTCCGTCACTTTCGCCACACACACCTTCCATCAGTAGGATCCACCCAGCGTGCAAGGGTTTCTTTAATGTATCATTCCATAAAAGTTGCTTATATCGCAAATTAACTCCGAGTAGATATGATCAACAGGATATTTTAAGTCACAAAAACGTGTTTTAAAGATGTATTTCTATTGATTAATAAATTATTCAGGAGATTTGGCTGTTTGAATTCCAACAACGCCACAGGCCTGTCCATTCTCTCTGGGTGGGAGGGGCTCTGGGTGTCAATCACTGTCAGACTAGCCAATCGTGGCCATCTGAGAGTTCACGTATGGGAAGAGGGTTGATAGCGCTTTTCTCTGAGTGTGTTACACCACCATGTGATGCAGCATGATCAGCAGTTTGATGCCTTGCGTCATGTGTCTTCGCACTTCCTATCCTAACTGTACAGGAACTGTGCACTCATTACCTCCGCCAAGGGGGTATGTTTTCGGTGCTGTGCACTGTCTAATCCAAATGATCTAATGTCACATGTCACTTTTATTTTCTTTGACAGACATTCAGTCAGCGCCTGTATCAGGAGTACACCTGCTACACCGTCTTCTTCGTCAGTATTGAGGTCTGCCAGATTGCTGATGTGTTAATCAGGAAAACTCGCCGACTGTCTGTCTTCCAGCAGGGCTTCTTCAGGTTAGTGAGTTACATAAAAAAGTGTTGGCCCACATGTACCACCTTTATCTGGAATCACTGCTGCATGCTCACACAACTAAATCTTAAACTAGAAGTCTGAATGCCAATCAGAGCAAAGATTTTATATATATTCTATTCCAGATCAGTCTCCCAAATCTCTCTCAGCAATCCTCAGCCTTTATTCATGCTTGTGCCACTAGATGTCACTAAAGTAATGAGTGACAGGGTGGTATCACATTGAGTTACTGTTACCACCCTGAAGTTGATTATTTTACTATAACAGCATGACCTGAAGGGTTTTATTCTTCTTATACCACAATAGGTTACTAACAGTTCTGAAGTGTATCAGAGAATGACACATCACACTTGTTTTCATGCAGAAACCGGGTGCTTGTGAGTGCAATAGTCTTCCAGCTGTGTCTCGGTAACCTCTTGTGTTACTGCCCAGGAATGCCGAATATCTTCAACTTCATGCCTATCAGGTAGTTTACCTCAGCATTATTTATATTATTTGCATTCTTTTACTCTGCATTAAAACATGTACATGTGATGAATTACAGACAGAGATGCATAAATACTGTTCTGTATATATTCCAGGGTGCAGTGGTGGTTTGTGCCGTTGCCGTACGGCATTCTGATCTTCGTTTATGATGAAATAAGGAAACTAGGCGTGAGAAGACACCCAGGCAGTGAGTATTTCAGTCATCTTCAATTTATTCCCATTTAACTAATAACTAGATATCAAAGCAAGCCTGATGTTCTGCTTTCTGCAATGTTTTCAACAGGCTGGTGGGATCAGGAGCTGTATTACTGAGAGGACGTCGGCGCTGCTGGTTATATGGCGTTGAGGAATGACATCTGACTTCTTCAAATAATGATTTATTTTATTTTATATCTGCTGATAACATATTTTTCCCTAAAATAATTGCTCATACAGTCCTATTTAAAAATAACTGAGTAGAATTAGCCTCACATGGTGCCTGTATCTGAAAAACTTTCTTTTATTAATAAAATAATAAACACAATTGTGTAGGTTTTAAGTGTTTTATGCTTCCTTACACACATGCGTGTGTACGTATTCTGATATCCCTTTTGGGGCAGTTAATTTGCGTGCTCAGATGTGGGAACAGGCACATGTTATGACATCACAAACGCAGCCAATCATTTTTCAGTATGCAAATGCATTTTCACCAACATTCTGTTTTGACAGACTTCCTGAGAAAATGACGACGCAAATCGTGACTCGGACACTGAATAAAAAAATCCATGTTGATCTGTGAAAGTGTGAGTTAGCTGACTAGCAGTTAGCCAGCTTGCTAGCAGATATTACAGTATGATGACAGGAGGGCCTGGTGGTGGTTCCTAACTGCACAGATTCATAAATCCTAGAATTTTCAGTGAGGGTACAGATGTTCTCAAACCAATTTAGATTTTTTTTTTTTGACCAATCAAAGCATATTAAATAATTTATTATTTGAAATACATTACTGTAATAATTTAAACATTTATGTTCATGAAGTTTGAAAACGTTCTCTGAATAAAATGTTCATTTTCATGTTGCCAAAGGAGGGCATGTTTCAAAAGCATGGTTTCAATCCACATTCAGGCTGTTGTTTAGTTTGGTACATACATTTTTTTTCTCATTCATAACATAGACGCCATTAAACCCTCCAGTCGTGCTAACTTTGGACCACAATGCACCATTCCTTCGCACGCGCCTCGTCATCACAGCGGAATGTAGCACGAGCTACATTCCATCTCGCACGTTGCCTGTATCCGCAACCTGGGTCACGTGATACCACACAAGCGAATCCAAAATGGCTTCCTATAAGACATGTAGTGCACTGTATAGGGCGCGTAGAGACCCTAGATTATGCCCTATGCAGTCCACTTATGCAGGAAGTAGGAAGCGATTTGGGATTTGGTCAAACGTCGTTTCCATGGCAGCCGTGACAGTCCGCTCGTGCCCATAAGTTTAAAAAGGCCCCCTTACGTCAGGTTACCAGGGTGACTAGAGTCGTGCACGTGCCCGGTATATAAAAAGGGGGCGTCAGACGGAAGGGGCGCAGTGTAGCGACAGCATCACAGAGAGCAGGAGGTGAGTAGGGTCACGCTACTTTGCGCTTGAATTCATAATCTTTTAATTTATTTTTTACAATGAAGATTCACGTGTTACGGCTGCGAGAAAAGGATTTAGGCGTCTTAATTACGTTTGTAGAGAAGGAGAAAAAGAGGAAGAGTATGTGCCCTTCCTGCTGCTTTTAGGCCTCCGTACAAGGACGCAGCTTAGCCGAATGGTTATCTACTCATGAATTCACTAAGGGAGCTGTTTACTGGCGCATAATCCTGAGGCTTTATTAAATGCTGCTGAGAGCCGGTGCTTGAAGGATGCTAGCTGCAGTCCTGAAATATTTATGAATGCTAGCTTGGTAGCTAAAAAGTCAGCAGAATGAATGAGGCGTGAACCATTCATTTAGGAAGTATGTGGGTTTTTTTTCGCACTTTGTTTAAAAGAAGTTATTGAATTTGGCCTGGGCGAGAATGATGAAAAATGTTTGTATATCTGCGTGAAAAAAAAGAAACGTGGTTGTGTACGTGCGTCTCGAGCTGCTTATGATGAACACGCGCTGCGTCATCATCTTTCCAGAATGTACCATCATCAGACATGGCGCAGGGAGGTTTCTTTTTCTTTTTTTTTTTTTTGCCAGAAACAATAATTAAGATGGTCAGTCAGTTAGTATACAGTAATGTTATGTATCTGTATAATGTAATTCCTCCATCACTATCTCCGAGCAGCCATGATGCTAATGATGGTGTTGGTGGTGATGGTGATGGTATTAGCGGCGACTTAATCATTCTACTTCGACAAGGTAATAAACGTTGTTTATCGCTGCCTACATTTGTTTTCTTATTTATTCGCACTTGTGTAGGCTTTCTTATCCGCCATGAAGGACGGCATCCGCCGTCAAGGTCAGACAAGTGATGTTTTACATAGCCGAGGCCCAAATTAATACTCGTTCCCTGCACACGCGCACTTGGAGCCTATTTCAAACGGTGCGCACTTCGGCGCCCTATGTAGTGCACTTGCTGTTACGTTGTCATTTGGGACAAAGCCCATGATTCAGGTCTGAATTCTGCACTTAAACGAGGGTTACGCGACGGTTAAAATATGTTTAACGGGAGTATATCAAGTTAGGACTTTGGACTCCCATATATTTGACTTTTTAATCAAATCTGGTGCAGTTTGTTGGCTCAGTCCTGCCTTAAATGGCGCAGTTGGTGTACGTGCAGAATGTCAGGTATGGTTGATGCTGATGCGAACCGCAACCGGTATGAGTCGACTCCTCTGAGGGGGCGGGGCTTTCCTCTGTCCGTGATAATCTACTGCATTTTCTCACGAGTTTAACACGTTTTGCTGCTTCATATTCATTGTGATCGCTGATATTGAGGTTTAGGCGCTATATAAGATCCTATTTGATGCTTTTCGTCTTTTATTATGTTCTTAAATACGGTTATAATACTACTAGCCGCTCGAATCTGTATTGAGCTAATGATTCGATTCGGGGTGTTGATTCAGATTCACGATTCATTTTTTAAATTATTAAAATTTGATTCATGATTCGTTATTTTTTTTGCTTTCTGTCCAGCATGACCTGTTATTGTCCTACATCTGTGATCAGAAAGTGTAAGCATGGATGGGTGATGGCCATCGATAAGGAGTAAATTGTTGGAGAGTGTCATGTATCTAGAGGGTGACCAACTCGGTTACCTATTAATGTAGGCTGTTATAAGTGTTATAGCCTCGGCGTAGCGTTACCCTCTATATAAATGTAAAAATATTCCGAGGCTCTGAGTGTGTTGAGTATTGAGTCCGAACGCATCTGCAGATGATGTGGTCTGCAGGATGACACAGCAGTCTGTCTGTCTGTCTGCGGTGTCCCTGTTGTCCTTCAGCTTATTGACCCCACTGCAGCATGAGACGGAGACACATTTGCAGCTC
>JAQQZU010000019.1:264322-279224 GCA_030068025.1 Parauchenoglanis punctatus | reverse complement strand
TTTTCTACGTTTGCCCCCTTCGGCCACTGTATCAGCGGGGTACACACCACAAGAGCTGAAACTCTGCCTGCAGCACCACATGCCCCTGGAAATTTATTGCAAGACAGATCAGACTCTGATCTGTAAACAATGTGCAACTGTGGAACATCATGGACACAACAAGAGCTACACACAGGGAGCTAGGGTAAGGCAAAAAAAACCTTGAATAATGACATATGACATATGACTTCATATGACAGTATCTTTTGATCATACACATAATTCCTATACTCCAGAGCTATAGGGTTAAAGAGTGTGTCATGATTAATTACATGATACACACAAGCAAGTGAACCTGAGAAATCCATTTGCTCAATTGTACAATAATTACAACTTTAAAGCCAGGTTGTTACTTATAACTGTCACACACAGGAGGTGGGTGGATGCAATAAAGCATGCTTTATTAAACATGAACAGAATACATAAAACTAAACACTATAGCCTAAGCACCTGGATAAACACAACTGGGAGCACAGCAGGAAAAAAAGACAAATGTGGGCATGAGCACAGAGGTGGGCATAAGCATGGGCAAAAAACTGGGGGCCTCATCATCGTTTCTTTAGCATGGGCATGGGCTCAGGCATGAGCATAGGCATGGTGCTGGGAACTGCAGCCACGTCGGTCTCTGGCATGGGTAAGGATGTGGGCATGGGCTCAGCTGTAGGCATAAGTATGATGCTGGGGGTAGTCATGTCAGCTTCTGGAATGGGTGTGGACTTGAGCTTGGGCATGGGCAAGAGCAGAATGCTGGGGTCTGCCCTGTTGGTCCCTTGCATGGGAATGGGCATGCCACTGTAGATTGTCTCACTGGTCTCTGCTGTGGGCATGACACTGAAGTCTCCATCTCAGTCTCTGACACATGAATAGGCAAGAGCTCAGGCACAGGGCTGAGCATGGACTAAAGCATAGGCATGGGCTTAGACTCATCATAGGCAAGGACATGGGCTTAGACAAGGATTCAGGCACAGGTATGGGCATATATATGAACTTGGACATGGGAATGGGTTCAGTCATAGATATGGGCATGGCATCGGAGCGTGGCATTGGAGGGTGCCTTGATGACCTCTGGTAGGATATCTGGCATGGGCACTTTGTTGGAGGTTGCCATGTTGATCCCTGCTCCTGGCATGGTGTCAGAGGTTGCCAAGTTGACCTCCGGCTAGGGCATGGCGCTGGAACTTGCCATGTTGACCTCCGGCTCAGGCATGGTGTTGGCAGTCACCATGTTGGCTTCCGGCCGGTCATGGTGTAGGAAGTCGCTATGCTGATCTCTGGCACTGGGCATGGTGTTGGCGGTCACCATGTTGACTTCCAGCATAGGCATGGTGTTGGATGCCACCCCATTGGACTTTGGCTTGTCCCTGTCGGTCTCAGCCCCCCAAAAAACATTTCTATTGAGTCTGGATGCCAAAAAAGTGGGAACACATGGGAACACACTTCCAAAAAGCACCGAACTGTGTGATTGTGTAAGATGGGCTGTCGCTGGCAACAGAGACGCTCCACCCACTTGCGTGCCGCACCTATAAGCTGAGACAACATAAAATGGGCCCATGTCTACCCTGTGGAATTAGGTTCCACAAGGTAGTCATATTACAACTGGCACTGCAGCAGGAACCCGTTCAGCGAATATACAGTGCCATCGTAGGGGGATGGAGTAAACAGAGACACCATCCGTGGGAACTCGACCATGTCAAACTCCAACATGGTGAAGAAGAGGGATATGGCAGAAGCACTGCACTGCATCCATTTGGCAATCTTATGTTCTATCACACACAGGAAGCGGGCGGATGCAAACACGGAGCTTTATTAAATATGAGCAGAACACACAAATCTAAACACTAAAGCCTAAACACCTAAATAAACAATAATAAAAGCAATAATAAGCACTGTGGGGAAAAAACACAGTGTAAGACAAAAATCTAACTAAATACAAGTATAAATAGGTAGCAGTGGGTGTTGGAAATTGGAGTTCCATGACCATGCTATGAGGGATCCTGGGACACTGAGGAGCTGTGGAACCCAGAAGTGTCATCCTGCCATGCTGCACTTGCGAGGTGCACCGCAGATTGCAGTACACAGTGCCCAAAGCAAAGGAGGGCTCATGACAGAACACCAAACCTGTGATTTGCACTTACACTACTGTCATAACTGTTGTTATAGAAAATTAATCAACACCTTCTGACCAGTGGTATAATATAGTTGCTTTTCTTTGTTACAGGCCCTACTGGAGCTGGACACATTGTCTTTAATTGAGCAAACACTGACCAGTGTAGACATGAACAAGTTCATGTGGTATCTGTGCCAAAATTACCCAGAATGCTTTGAGACTCCTCAGGTGACTTGTGATATCCAGGAAACATCTAAACTAATTCTGGAGAGATTTGGCTCAGATGCAGCTCCAAAGATTGCTCTAAGGGTGATGTTGGAGTTAGGTAGGATCAAACATCTTTTTATAGAGGCAATTCCATAGTATGCAATCTAAATTCATTATTTTATTTGATTGGTTCATCTTTTCTTTTCATAGTTAAAAGTCAAAAGACCATCCAAGATCATCTGAAATCTAAACTGCAGGCTCATCTTAGATCTAAATTCCAGTGCATACGTGAAGGAAATGCCCAGCAGGGGAATCCAGTTCTTCTAAATGATATTTTCACAGAGCTTCTCATCACAGAAGGAGAGGCTGGAGCGATCAATAAAGAGCATGAGATCAGACAGATCGAGGATGCATGCAAGAACAAGGGAATGGAAGAGATTGTGATAAACTGCAATGATATCTTTCAACCTTTACCAGGACAGAACAAACGCATTCGGACCGTTCTAACCAAGGGCATCGCTGGGATTGGGAAAACTATATCTGTACACAAATTCATCTTGGACTGGGCAGAAGGAAAAGCGAATCAGGATATCCATTACATCTTCCCACTTCCTTTCCGTGACCTGAATTTGAAGGGAAATGACAAATACAGTATGATGCAGCTTCTTCATCAGTACTTTCCAGAACTTAAAGAACTCAAAACTATAAGGAGCGAGGAAGTGAAAACTGTGTTCATCTTTGACGGCCTGGATGAGTGCCGACTTCCACTGAATTTCAGGAACAATGAAATGTGCTGTGATCTGACAAAGAAAATCTCCGTGGATGTCCTGCTAACAAACCTTATTCGTGGGAATCTACTTCCCTCTGCTCTCCTCTGGGTAACCTCCCGACCAGCAGCAGCCAATCAGGTCCCTCCTGAGTGCGTTGACCAGGTTACTGAGGTCCGAGGGTTTAACGACTCAGAGAAAGAGAAGTACTTCCGAAAGAGGTTCGGTGACCGAGACCTTGCTGACGAAATCATTGCACACATAAAATCTTCAAGGAGCCTCCACATTATGTGCCATATCCCCGTCTTCTGCTGGATATCTGCTACAGTTCTGGAGATGTTGGGTAAGTTAGACACGGAAGTACCTAAAACTTTGACCCAGATGTACACCCACTTTCTTCTCATTCAGACACATTTGAAAAACAAGAAATACTATGAAGCAATTCAGGACAACATGGAGCTGCCCGAATCTGATAAAGAAATGATCTTTAAACTGGCCAAGCTAGCGTTTCTGCAGTTAGAGAAAGGAAATCTGATTTTCTATGAAAATGATTTGACAGAATGTGACATCGATGTTAACAAAGCAACTGAGTACTCTGCAATTTGCACAGAAATCTTCAAAGAAGAGTTTGGATTGTACCGAGAGAAGGTCTTCTGCTTTGTACATCTGAGCATTCAGGAGTATTTAGCAGCTGTGCATGTGCAACTTATATTCACAGACAACCACATAAACATACTCCAAGAAGACACTGAATATCAGAGCAAAGCAGTGAAGATGTCCGATTTGCACAAGAGCGCTGTGGACAGAGCGTTGAAGAGTGAGAACGGACACTTTGACCTTTTCCTGCGTTTTCTTCTTGGTCTCTCACTTGAATCCAATCAGGCTCTTTTGAAAGGCCTGCTCCAAAAACCATGTTTGGAGAGTCTGGAGACAACAGTGGACTACATCAAGGAGAAGATCAAACAGGAGTCGTCAGCAGAAAGGACTATCAACCTGTTCCACTGTCTGAATGAACTGAATTACAACTCGTTGGTGGAAGAAATTCGTAGCTTCCTGAGATCAGGCAAGCAGTCGGAGACGGAGCTTAAACCTGACCAGTGCTCAGCTTTGGCATATGTGCTGCTAACTTCAGAAGACGTGATGAACGAATTTGACTTGAAGATGTGTAACACGTCTCCTGAGGGATATCGGAGATTGTTACCAGTTGTCAAGACCTCGAGAAAAGCCAGGTATGTGTCTACACTGAAACTTTCTAATCTTAAGGGTAACATTGTAGAATGATACTATTGTAGTGTAGATGTGATGCAGCCTTTGAAATATGCTACAAGAATTTGCTGTGGTTTTCTTCTCCCCAAATTTGTTCTTGCCAATTCCTACGTACTAGCCTACTTCATCTACAACAACAAACATGCTACCTCCATGCAGGCAAATCTTTTTTAGAACTGTTGCGTCAAGCTCAGATCTACCCTCTTCTGCATACATGACTTCGCCAACGTTCTTGATTGGTTAGAGTCACTGTGAGTCACAGGAGAGTGAGAGTATTCCCCTCCCACCAATTTATACTCCCCACCAGATAGTACAGCCAATTTTGCTCTCTTGGATCTGCTGAATCTGAGAAGAATTCTGAGAGAAAGCTAGTATAGTTAGTTAGCCAATACTAGCTAGCAGTGGTACGATCATTGTTATAGTTACAGTACGTAAGCCATTTTTATCATCACAAAGGGTTCTTCAGCCAGTAATTTTTCTGTAGGAAAAATATTAGGTAAGCTACTGGAGAATAATGAACGTAACAATTAAAAGTAGCAGTTTCCTGTCATGTTAGCGTTAAAATCAGGGTCATGTTACCGTTGCTCGCCTTGTGGTCATAGTTCATGCTTAGACTCCTAGTTTTTGTGTTGTTGATGTTTGTGCTTTGTTTGTAAACAAACCACTTGAATCCAACTTCCCTAAATAAGCAATTGAACCCTTGCACCATTTCCAAGTTATGTCATTGTTGTTGAAATCTCGCTGATCTTTTTTAATTTTATCTCACATCCCTCTACAGGCTTGCTGGTGTTAACTTAACAGATGAGTCCTGTGAGACCCTGGCTTCAATTCTCCAGTCTGCTAACTCACACCTGGTAGAACTGGACCTCAGCTTTAACAGTTTGGGAGATTTAGGAGTGAAACTTCTCTGTACCGGTCTCTCAGACCCACACAGTAAACTGGAGAAACTGACTCTCAGTCACAACGAGCTGGAACATATAGGAGTGAAGCTGCTGTGTGATTGTCTGATGAGTCCACACTGCAAACTGCAGACACTTGGGTTTGAAGTCATTTTGTTCATGTTTGCAATAGTGATGGCACTTGATGCAATGTTTTAAAGTTTTATAAATAGAGTATGCAAATGTTTTTTTTTTCCAGTAGACATACTGTAGAAAACAGTCAGCAGATCATGCAAACAGACATTTTATGACAAACCTAGAAATAGAATCTGAGTGTTAGTCGTTGTACTATAAATATGTTTTTGTAACTTTTTACCCTTTTTTCAGATTGGCTGGTACAAACTTCTCAGAGCAATCTTGTGAATTAATGGCCTCAGTTTTCCATTGTGCTAACTCACAGCTGAAGGAGCTTGATCTCGGCTCCAATAAAGGCATTAAAGACTCTGGAGTGACGCTTCTCTCTGCAGGGCTGATTAGTTCGCACTGTAAACTTGAGAAACTCAGGTGAATTTATAATAATCTATATTCAGTGTTTATTTCCTCCACTACGGCGGTTATGTTTTTGGTGCAGTTTCTTTGTCTAACTGATTTCCATTAAACTTGGCAGCAGGATGTAGCATGGGCCAAGGGAGAACCCATTAAATTTTGGAGCAGACCCAATTAATTTAGTTTCACTTTAGCTAACATTGCAAGATACGGCATTTGGCCTTGGCAGAAGTCTGCTCTAAACAATGCCATACATCTTAAAATCCAGTAGATGGAAGTAAAGTTCAATAGAAACAAAACATAGCTAATGTAGAAATATGATGACTCCACTGATATATATCCAGACATATAAAGTGGTTGCGTTTGCAGATTTGCATCTCATAGAGTCTTGTCCTTGGTGGAGGTCTGCTCTCTCCAAGTTCCATTGTAGTTTATTTTGCTGAATAAATAAATAAGAAATGAATAAACTAGGTTAAGGTAATAACATTACAACAAGAGAAATACATAAAAACAAACTGAAATAGTTGCTGTCACTCTATAGGTTGGACAGTTGTGACCTCAGCTATGAATCATGTGAAGCCTTGAAAACTGTGCTCCAGTCACCCAACTCACGCTTAGGACTGCTGGATCTCAGCTACAACAAGCTAGGAGACTCCGGAGTGCAACAGCTCTGTGATGGACTGACGCATCCAAACTGTAAACTGGAGTTACTGGACCTGAGCTACAACAACCTCGGCCATTCCGGAGTAAAACTTCTCTCTACTGGACTGATGAATCCAGACTGTAAACTCAAGAGTATAAGGTTTACCATCATAGATTTTTTCAAAGTAAATCCTGTTTCTGAAGAGTGATGTTCCTATAAAATTTAGTTACTCATGTGGAAAGAGGGTGGATAGCGCTTTCCTCAGAGTGTGTTACACTGCCTTGTGATGCAATAATTCCAAAAATTGGAAAATTACAAAACTTGCGAGACGATTGGGGAAAAGTAAAAGCCTAATTCAGCAGAGAAAATTGAACTAAACAAGTAGACTTATTATTTGTAGCAGGTGTGTTGGATTAAATGATTGAACTGGTTTAAGGATCGACATTCTGTGGATCTTCATGAATGGAACTGGTGACCAGGAATCTATGTAGTTTATTAAATATATTAAGTCTATGTGTAACATTATACATTCAAATGATGGAAGAATTGTTCAAATGATGATGTTATTTGCTCACCTGTAGACTTGCTGATGTTGGCATCCCAGAGGAGACGTGTGAAACTCTGGCCTTGGTTCTACAGTCAGAAAATCCATACCTCAGAGAACTGGATCTCAGCAACAATTACATCGGAGATTCAGGAGTGGAGCTGCTCTGTGCTGGATTAATCAGCCCAAACTGCTTCCTCGAAAAACTCAGGTAAATACTATGTCTATGTTTTTTTTATTTATGTTAGCAAAGAATGCAGGAATCTTGCTTGAGTCTTAATAAAAATGTTATTATTAGCTGTAAAAGTTTCAGACATTTTGGATCATATGATCACTCTTTGCTTAGAATTAATATGGATATTACTGTTTGTACAAAAACAAACTACCTATAATTTATTTCTTTGCTCTGCTGCAGTCTGCGATGGTGTAATCTTACAGAGAGGTCCTGTTCAGACCTGGCCTCAGTCCTGAGTTCCCACACTCATTTGACAGAATTGGAGCTGAGAGACAACGATGTGCACGATTCAGGACTGAAGCTGCTTTGCACTGGTCTTCAGCATCCAGGATGCTCACTGCAGAAACTGGGGTAAGTTAAAGGCTCACAGCAGCACAATGTAACAGGGAAGCAATTCTCTGGGCTTTATCACATCTCTAAAGGAACTCAGAGTAGTTATTATTCTGAAATTCAAGGTGCCCTTTAACATTTTATACTGTTTATTGTGTACGGTGGTGTAGTGGTTAGCACTGTTGACTCCCAGCAAAGTTTCTGTGTTGAGGTTGCAGGTTCTCTCCTGCATGCGTGGGTTTCCTCTGGGGGCACTGGTTGCCGATTAGGTTAACTGGCTACTCTAAATTACCCATGGGTGTGAATGGTCCCAGGCAAAAGGGGGGCACAGTTAGTGCGTCGTGGTGTTGTCCCAAGCCTGGATGAATTTCGAGGGTTGTGTAAGGAAGGGCATCTGGTGGAAAAACCTCTGCCAAATCAATAAGCGGACGATGAACGGTCTGCTGTGGCAACCACGAACGGAGAACAGCCGAAAGGAAGAAGAAGAAAATTGTACTATAGAGAGCAGAGTTATTTAATAGATGGATAACTAGGTAGATTTGTGTTACATAAATACATGTAAAAGCTGCTTTTGTTGCAGTTTTATATTTCTTCTGAAGTGAATAAATCAAAAATGATTTAAGTCACCTATAGGAATCATCATCATCACTGACAGATCCGTAGTCATTATTCTAGAACCAGACTGGCTGAGGTCAAATAAACCTAATGTAATGTATGGAACTGTGTGTTGGTGTATTTCTTAATTGTGAATGAAGTGTAATGGTTGTCCCTCTGCAGTCTTTCAGGGTGCTGCGTTACAGGAGACGGCTGCTCTGCTCTAGCTTTAGCTTTAAGTTCAGCTCACTCGCAGCTCAGAGAGCTAGACCTCAGCTACAATCATCCAGGAGAGCCAGGAGTGAGACAGCTGTCTGCCATACGAGACAATCCACACTGTAACCTGGAGAAACTGTGGTGAGTGGAGCGAAGGAAGAAAAAGCTACTTTACTTTTAATAGAGCTCTTGTCAAGGCAGACACAGTCAAGTTCAAGTCCAGGATTAGACAAGCTCAAGTCCAAATGAAAGACAGACTGAATCAGGTTCGAGACTGAAAACACCAAATTCTTTTCACACTACTAATTTCAGCTAATTGGGTTTATTTGTGTATTATACCTGATTAATTATGCTTTCTGGAAAAACTTAGTTGTCAAACTTTGTGCATGTGAACAGACAACATGAACATTATCCTTACAAACTCTCAGTCAAGACCAAGACCATATTTAGCGAGACCAATGTCCAAGGCTGAGTAGAAATGCCAATAATCGAAGACAAGTCCAGATTGATACAGACTGTCCTACAGCCCAGCTTTTACAACTTCCAAGCCTGGAATGTAATGAATGTTGGGGTTTCAGGCTCAATTAGGTTGCACGATTAAATTGAATACAGGACATTAAAAAACTGTAAACATGACAACGATTGCAAAGTTGCAAAGTTGGAGTTAGAAATAACCAATTATGGAAGATACTTTTATTGTTGATTTTTTTTTTTTTTACTTATCCCTGTTTATCTGGTAGCAGTCAAAAATCATGCTGAGGAATCATAAACAGCAATAAATTACATACATTTACATTTTGCATTTATTTTACATTTACATTTATATCATTTGGCACATACCAAGAAAATTAAATACCAAGATGAAAGTTTTGCTTTGAAGGATGTCTTTAATGACAAAATAGTTCCATGTTTTTAGCCTATTTTTTTGTATTCTATTGAAGGTTCCATCAGGAATCTTTATGACATTTTATTGTGCTAAAAGGATATTAGCAAGAAAAGGATTGCTCTTACCTGATTTCTTTGTTCTTTGTACAGTGTGGACCACTATGGCGAGTGTAGGATCAAACCAGGACTAAAGAAATGTAAGAACATACACAATTGTGTTTAAAAGTGTTCCAGTCTCCCAACATGAAGTCATTTTCTAAGGCCATATTTTGTTATATTAAGGTTTTGCAAGACTGTCTTATTTTGTTTTTATTGTTCGTTTTATGTTAGCTATGCTCTTTGGAGTTCTATTTAGATCTCAAGTTCTACACCAAAAGGTTAGCTACGGATCTCATTGTTGAAAACTGATTCTGAGCTGCTATTTCTGCAGACGCCTGTGAGATCACCCTGGACCCGAACACAGCGCACAGAACTATGACTCTGAGTGGTAACAAAAAGGTGACAAGGACTCGAAGTCAGCATCCATACCCTGACCATCCGGACCGGTTTGAGTATTATGCCCAGATATTGTGCAGAGAGTCCCTGAGTGGCGCTCGCTTCTACTGGGAAACTGATTGGACCGGCAATAACGTTTATAATGGGGTAACTTACAAAGGTATCAACAGAAAAGGTCGCAGCAATGACTGCAAACTGGGGATGAATAACATATCCTGGATTCTGTTCTGCTCTAATAATTATGGTTATTATGCTGGTTACAATAACAAGGAGACAGTGGTATCTCCGCCACCCAATCCCTCCAGAAGAATGGGTATGTATTTAGACTGGGAGGCTGGTACTCTCTCCTATTTTATCATCACTGCTGACAGGGTTTATCACACGTACACATTTCACACAACATTCACTGAGCCCCTGTATCCAGGTTTCCGGGTTGATGATACTGTGACACTGTGTGAGCTAGAATAAAAAACTTTTCACTTTAAAGCCCCACTCTGTGTGATTCTGCCCCTGAATGCCCCTCCCTTATTCCTCGCTCTCCAAGCGTGTATTAGAGCGTACGGTGGCCGTCAGGTGCCCGTAGCATACTTCCATTCCATAAGTACTTACATTCACACCCTTGCTTTTTCTCTTGCTAAATTATAAGTATGATCCTCCATTTTTCAAAATTTGGGTTCTCAAACTTGTTATCCAGCTCCAGCAAACACTGATTCCTCTTCATTCTTCTTCCTTGTTTTCCTTTCTTCTTCTTTGTCATCCTTCTGGCGCTCTCTAGAGGTTTGTCCATTCTGGGCTACTGTAGCGGCGCAACGTGACGGCTCCAGAGGCGGACCCGCTCCCTATGTAGATATAAAGGGCTCATTCTAAGCTTACGAAAAGACGGTTCGATTTTAGAACATTTGTTTTCTCACCAGCCTCACGTTTTATTTACTCTTGAAGTTAATACAACAAAAAATGCAATTTGTTACCGCAAAGTGTAAAATCCTATGTACTGAAGTAAAGTCACTTTTTAAATTTTTTTAAGTCATTGTTTAAATTGATCTTAATTTATTTATTTATATACAATTATTTCATATAATATTTTGGACGACAGAAAGTTTACGGTTCATTACAATTTTTTAAATTAATCTTTATTATTTTGCTAATTATATATTTTTATTTTATTTATTTGTATGTTATTTAAATGTCTAATTTAGTTTCACATATTTTTTTTTGTTGTAATTTTATTATTCTTTCCCTTAATTTTAAGGAATTATTTATATAAATTTTTGCTGATTTATTTATTCATTTTATTTATGTAATTTACTCCCATAGAAATGGAATTTCTCAAGTATGTAGTTCTTGTTCAGTTATTTTAATCTTTTTATTAAATGTTTTTCCCCTCATTCAAAATAATGAAGTACTTATTCTGTTCATTCTTAAGTAATAATATGAAGGAGCTAGTAATTTGTCACTTATACAGGAAACAAACTATATGAATTCAGATTTTCTTCAGTCCTGAATTTGACACAATTTTGTCATGGCTGACAAATTTCCAGTGTCAGGCCTGAATGTGAATATCGGGAATGACGAACAGGCCTTGTAATGTGACATAATTGAAGAACAGCGATGTGGCATTTGGGACAACGCACAACACCCAACAGAAAGTCTAGCACGTTAGAATTTTTTTGTTTTTTCTCACCTAGTTTGACATGACCTGTTGAAAGGCATGTTCCTTGATGTTCCTTCTATAGTCATGATTGAAGATTTCTAATCCCTCCTACCCGACAACACGCAAGGATGAGAACGACGATTGGTCGGTGTCAAGCTTGTAGTGTTGTCAGTCTCTTGACCAAGACAGGGCAAGAATTTATGGCACTATGATTATCTAATCTGACATGATGTCCACTTCTTTTAAAGACAAAAAAATATTGTGTAGTCTGATCCCCGCATTAGGGCCCCTAAATGTTCAGAAATGACTCTGCATAGCTTTTGCACAAAATAATTGCCCAATATAAAATGTCACTTAAATGATCGTTTTTTTAAGTGTCTGATTTTGGAAAGTTCTGCACAAACCGTTTTCAGACCGTTGTAATGTTTCTTCAAATCATCAAAACTGCTCTTCTGAACTGTGAATCGACTCCCATCGTTCACTGACTCAAAGAGCCGATTCACTTAGCTGATTCAAAGAGCCGATTCACTTAGCTAATTCAAAGAGCTGATTCACAAGGAACTTTTACCTCACAGAAAACGTCAAATAAGAGAAGGTAAGAGAGTTGTTAAACTGGTTATTATTACCATTATTTTATTTTGTCTCCACTGTTTGTAATGTTAGGTATTTATGTCAAGCTGAGAAAACTTTAAATATACAAAATTTAGCTCGTTTTATATTAGCACTTAAACTAATTGGCTAACTGCTACCTGAAGCTTAGCAAGTGCACGCGCCGTTGAATGGTGAGCGTTAGTGTCGTCGGTAATGGATTATGCTCGATGATTTTTATGATTTATTTATCTTTTTTATTTATTTATTTTTACTGAAGTCGAATAGATTATCATTAGAAAAAAAAATTCAGGAGCGATTTCTCCTAAAGAGAAATAATTCTTCGTTAAGAGAAATAATTTACAACAAGTCGAAAGGAAAGAATGAAAGGAAAAAAGAAAAAGGAAAGGTTAAAAGGAAAATCCACCTGCTAATCCTTAATAATTAACAATAACTTAACAATAGTTATGTTCTACTTCTTTTTAACGGTTATCCATATGCAGCTATTAGCTATATGCAGTTGTTGAGCTGCATTGCATTCTGGGGTTTGGAGTCCAGAGTTTGCCATAACGTCACTACTAAAGATAACTGACTGGTATCTGTTATATGTTTAAATGCCCTAGAACAATGTCCTCCTGTGACGTCAGAGTGACGCATAACTGCTAACGTCTCACAGGAATAATGATAATAATGCGCCAAGTAACAAATTAGCACCTGACTCACTAAACACATCACAGATATGTTTATATTAATATTTTTATTGCGTATCAGGGTGGAGATTTCCTTTTCCTGAGCCCGCGTGAGGCGTGCAGGTCATCAGGGTCCCTGCTCTAGCTCTCATTTGAAATACCTCAGAGCGCCATCTTGTGGTTAAAGACTATTTAATTCACAGTTAGCAGGCAGAGAAGGCTGGCACTCATTAGTAACAGGGTTGATATAAAATCCTTCCTGGCGGATATGGATACAGGTTATTACTGCATAAATCCACAGTGAAGATGATCTGTGTTTAGAAAACGTATTATTTGGGTTTGCTAAATTTTTTGGCTTTTTGAGCAGAATGCTATATGCAAGCTTTAACTGCCTCATGCAACAAGAAAGCTGTTAAAACTTGGAATCTGTCTTGAAAATATTTTTAAAAATATTTATTTATTTTATTTCTTTATGATAGTCCTATCTTGTCGATTTTTGCATTATTAAAATAAAAAAAGTAACAGGTCTATTATAGTAAACTAGAGCTAAACAACAACAACAACAAAAAACTATCAAAGAAACAGATGTATCTGTCTAGATATTGTGCATAAGAACCCAAAGCCTTGGGTCTGTAGTACAGCGTTTGTGTCCTGATAAATGTTCGGAAGAATTCCAACACTTTTCCTATATTTGTTTTTTCAACTTACAGATTTTCTAGGGTTAGTTAACTTTTTATTTTTTAAAGTGATTAAAACAGAAATTATGACCTTAGAGTTTTGAGTTTATATAACTCTGGATATCCAGTTTCTGAATTTCTAAAGTCTGAAAATTAATTAAATTTTCCCAGAGGTTTCTTGTCATGCTTTAAAGCTTACATTAGACACTCTGATATAAGAACTGTTTAAACCTTTTATCTAAACTTTGCATCGAAATTCCTTCAAATCTATTCCCGCTCCGGAATGAATGCAGTGATTTTGTTGTTGGACGTGAACAGCTGGCTCCTCTGGCTCATCCCACATCACCATTCAGGGCATTGAGCTGAGGATTTTGTGCGGATAAGGACCCCAACCGGGCCAAACAATGGCAGCGCTGAAAGGAGAAGGGGTAAGAGACGGGGAGGGTCGTCGAGATGCAAATTCACCCTCTCCGTTTCCCCTCACAGAGAAACTCCACAGGAACGCACAGATCGCTGATTCTCTCCGAACGGGAAGTCGGAGAATAATGCGGGAGAAGATGGACGCAGGTGCGCTGTAGGAGGATCCACCTGCGGAAAACGGCCCACTGAGGTAAGATTCAGGGTTTTCTTCATCTGTTATCTGTGATAAAAAGTGAGGAGGGAAAGTTAAATTGGCAGCATTTGTCTCCAGGTCTGAGGCCTATTGTGAACTGTGCACGAGAAAAAAAAACATAATACAAAGATTACTGCAAAGCACAGAAGAGTAACACTCGTTAGTGAGTTGAGAACTTTATTCAGATAAATTAGTGCATTTACTGTAATATATATATATTTGATCAAAAATAAAACACCTTTCTTTAACTGTTGCATTTGTGTGTAATATTATAGTATAGTATGATCGAATAGTATACTATAGGGAAGTACTATACATGCTTCAGTGGCATAGTATAACAGTAGATTTAATATACTATGCTACAATAGTATGGACTAGTAGTAGACTAGGGAAGTCTGTTACAGTGTATTATAGTAGAGTGCAGTACAGTGTATTATAATAGTACAGTATAATAACTTAACATATTATAGAATAGTATAGAATGTGTTATAATAGTAGAATATAATGATGTAGTACAGTATAGTGTAGTATAGCGTGTTATAACAGTAGAGTATAATGATATATGATAGTCTGGTGTAGTATAGTATAGAGTGTGTTATAACAGTAGAGTATAATGATATATGATAGTCTGGTGTAGTATAGTATAGAGTGTGTTATAACAGTACAGTATAATGATGTAGGATAGTGTAGAGTGTTATAATAGTAGAGTATAATAATGTAGTATAGTGTAGTATAGTGTAGAGTGTGTTATAACAGTAGAGTAAAATGATGTATGATAGTGTAGTATGGTGTAGAGAGGTATAAGAGTAGCAAGATAGTATAGAATAGGATATTATAATAAAGTATAGCATAGCATGTGTTATAATAGTAGAGTATAATGATGTAGGATAGTGCAGTATAGTACAGTATAGTATAGAGTGTGTTATAATAGT
>JAQQZU010000019.1:252152-257910 GCA_030068025.1 Parauchenoglanis punctatus | reverse complement strand
GGGTGACCCGGGGATCGAACCCAGGACCTTCTTGCTGTGAGGCGACAGTGCTAACCACCGCACCACCGTGCCACCTATATAAAAAATTTTATATATAAATATATAAGAATATATATTATATATATATAATCATGATATATAACTAATTACTGGGACAGGCTGTTTACTGTTGCTGATTACTGTTGCTATGGTTGTTAAGGCTCAGTGTTTACGTCTGGCGTAAAATGGCGTAAAGACTGGAATGTACGCCGTGTTTCTGTTTCATGCTCCTCCAGCCCCCTCGGCTGTGTGAGACGAATGCACAGAGAAGAGCAGATCGGAGGAGCTGATAAACGGAGAGAGTCTCTCTTTCTGCCCGAGGGCTTTTGGATCTAATGTAGAGCCACTCTGGCAGTCCATACGGTTCTTGAATTGCCCTAGCTGAGGCTACGTTCTGACAGCGCTGGCTAAATGACGTACTAAAAGAACATCAACATGCCATTTTTAAAATGTCTTCAAATTCAGAAGTTGAATTTTTACTGACAGATCAAGTCGTAACTCAACATGCACGTTTCTCAGCATGGCCGAATCCATGGATGTTGGAGAGGAACATCTGAGGAACATGTTCCACATCAAACCTCAGTTATCAGCTAGCTTACACTTAATGTCCATGTTTCCCAGTTGCCTAGCAACAGTGTTCTCATAACTTTGACCTCATGATCAGAGACTGTATCATATGTTCAGCTTCCCTTGTTAAAAGCCTGATGCTCCTTTTGAAGATCTTTGTACTCTGAGAAACACCAGGTTATAACAAAAGCAGCTGAGAATTGTGGGATGCAGCAGACCTCCAAGCAGACCCAGTAATTCTGTCTGGTTAGACAGCTGTCACTGGTCTCTCTCTCTCTCTTTCATCTCAGTACTGTTAAACTGGAGCCAAAGCACAACAGGTAAGAACCTCAGTTTTTTTTCTTCACTTTGGCTTCAGAAATATTTCTTGATGCATCTAAAGTTTTCATTTTTATTTCAATTAACTTTCAAGCCATGGACATTTGGGAGGAACGTCTGTTGATATTTCTGATCTTTTATGCTGTTTCTCTGGGAAATATTTTGTCCTGCCAGTCTTCCTTAATGAACACAAAGATGTTTAAAAATGTGAAGACGTTCATGACGTGTCTAGGTTACGTCCAGCATGAACGTAAAATAATATTTAACAGAATAGCAGCCTGAGAAATGTGAACCAATACCAAAAACTGAACCAGTAATGATGTCTTATGAGGAAATTTATCTTCATGAGACGTTCATACACGCGTCTGGTTTGTTCTTTGAAGAAGTGGTGGTGAGTTTTCCCTTTTTGGTTCTTGTCATTTTAGGCAGGTAAGATCTCAGCTTATTTCTGCACAGTTTACATAATTCCTTTGTCATTAGAAGGTCGGAGCAGGTCTGAACCTGAGTCAGATTCTTCATTTGTCCTTTATTCTCCACAGCCTAAGCTTTCTTTAAGCAGGCAACATGGGCTTTCATGGGATTTCCAGAAGCTTAGTTTGACTCGTTTGTTTACTTTATTTTTTTTTTTTTGAGGACTTCTGTTTCAACCATCTTTTAGCTTTGTGTTACTGAACCACTTTACCTTCATCACTACTTCACATCCTTTGAAATCCCTTAGGGGAAATCTGCAGATTTGAATCTGGAGGACGTCCAGAGACTGGTAGGCGCTCTCTCTTTCAGCCTGGCCGGTAATTTGCTAGAATTACAATGCATAAAAAACCTGTATATCATATAATATCATCATCTCTTCAGGCACTTGTTGGGATTTGTCTAATAAGAGTTTAGAAGATGTAATTGGTTTATATTCTAGCCTTGGGCGAATCATCACAGGACGACTTTGAACATTTGATACTCCCTGAAACTAGACCAAGTTTAAAGGTGATGTAAAAGTACCTTACTGACAACATTAAATATAGCATTAGGACATGAATTTACTTTAGAGTGTTAATTAAAATCTGTATAGTTGTATGAATTGGTTTTAATATCAATAATAATCGTAATGATCGTAATGTTTTGGGGGCGGAGCTATCTGAGAGAGAGCAAGGCTAAAACAAAAGTAATAGCTAATAACTAAAATTAAAAAGCAACAAAAGTCATGCGTACAAACTAAAGACTTAATAATAAACTTAAAAAACTTACTAGTAAATAATAAATGGTGTGAATAACAATTCAGAAATGTAACACATTCACAAGCGCAGAGACACAATTTCAGCGACATTTGAAAAGAGAGTTTATCAATTCAATGCAAATGACGTGTGAAGCTAAAGCGACAAATCAAAACGATTGATCTGAATGATTCCCAGGAAAAAGCCCTGTGGCATGTGTGGTCCAATGTCTTTTCAGTTCATTGACGACTTTAGTTCCTGTCGTGACGTGTGAAAAATGGAAGAAAAACTTATAAC
The DNA here is from genome assembly GCA_030068025.1 of Parauchenoglanis punctatus. Lineage (NCBI taxonomy): Eukaryota > Metazoa > Chordata > Actinopteri > Siluriformes > Auchenoglanididae > Parauchenoglanis > Parauchenoglanis punctatus. The sequence goes on along the minus strand of JAQQZU010000019.1, from coordinate 255,484 downwards.
CGTGGTTTCCTTTTATGCTGTAACATACAACCTCTCATTCAAAGTGTATATTACTAAATAAAATAACGCTCAGAAAGAAGTAGCAGAAATCTTATAAAAACGTTTGACATTTTTGTATCATTACGGATAATGTTTCTGATATTTAGACTTTTTTGTGGACGTTTAGTTCCTCGTCTGTTCCTGTGCAGCTCATTAACACGTTATTCAGCCTCATTTTTGACCAGATTGTTTTTGCACCTGTATTCAGAAGATTGAGTGGTGATGGAGGTCGTGCCCTGTCTGACCTCCCCAGACATTTAGGAACACTTTAGGGACACACACACACACACACACACACACTCTCTACTCAGCTCATGACGTTCCCCTCCACCATTTGGTCAGTGGCTCATTTACTCTTCGCAGAGATCATTCAGCTGATACAGTGCACACGTGTGTGGGAGGTCTGTGTGTGTGTGTGTGTGTGTGTGTGTGTGTGTGTGTGTGTATACCGAGAGAGCTACTGTAATAGGAGCTTCCACCTGTGCTTACACACATCCGAGAGAAGACAAAGCTCTCTGTGTTCCCAGGTCTGAGACACACACTCTGCAGGGGGCAGGGGGACGCAGAAAAGGGACGCAACAGGTGGACAAAGGGAGGGAACCCCCCTTACACACACACACACACACACACACACACACACACACACACACACACACACACACACACCACAAAACTCTCTGTAGTAAAAGATCTGAACTTAATCACCTCTTTATAAGTCATCATATTTATTGGAACCGGGTTGCCAGATTTGTTCCTCCCACCATCATGAAAATTATTATCCTTATTTAATCTAATTTAAAGTGGTCTACTTTACTGTTTTTAGTCATTTATATGATTCCGTTGTTGTTATTGTGGTTGTTTTATATTAATTTCTTAATAATGAAGCCATAATATTTTCTGGAACAGGGTTGCCAGATTTTCTATCTCTGGCATTTTTAATAACACCATCCTTGAAAATGAATTTTCTCAGAATTTAAGTTTCTCAGCGGAATAGAAATGTACTGTGTCTACTCATGTCTATGGTTTTGTTGTAGCTGTAGTTGTTTTTGTTTTCTTAATAGTTACTGGAACCGGGTTGCCAGGTTAACTATGCAGTCTATTTTTTAAATCACAATACATAAATAAAATAGTTTTTCCCAGGAATGAAAAGTTATCTTATTTACCCTTTTCAGTGAAAAGTCAGTCTGCCTAAAGACGTCTGAAACCCCACAGTGATTTCTCACACAGCGGACGTCTCGCTTTGATCGAGTGTTTGGAAAGCGTCGGAATAATAAGAAGCCCATCGGAATAAAATCGGAATAAATGAAATAAATTTCCTGCCTTTTCACTTCAACTAAACTTTAACTGTAGTTTATATATTTCATTTCAGGAAAGTCTGCAGCTTTCAGAACAGATCCTGTATGTAACAGAGAATGTCATCATGTCAGGGGTTTTCCAGGCCACCACACATATGTTTATTTAAAACACAGAATATGGACTTTAGGGTGTAATTTGAAGGAAGTATATATGTATGATGATTTGGGTGTGTTCTTACAGGGATATTTTAAGACACAGACTTCCAGTACTTGTTAGATAAAGTAGCATTTTAGATCAGCAAGGAAATGAAGCTGAACAGCAATATATGGAGTAAGAGGAACCGTGTGTGAAGGGGCTTCAGTGACATGGTCTATACTATATATATATATATATATATAATACAGAGAGAGAGAGAGAGAGAGAGAGAGGTATCCCATACTATAGGGCTTCAAATCTGACAAATACAAGTGAAACATCCCGGATTCCCAATTAAAAAAGAGACGCTTTCAAACTCATAAGCATTTCACAGTCGTCTCTCACACTCACGTCTGTGATGTGAAGTGAAGAGACGTGGAAAAGTGTTCAGTGGAGACAAAACTGAAGACATGAGCCATAATGAGTTAATTGCATGTAAAGTTTTATTATACAGAAACAGTTCAATTCTGCTTGGCTTAGTTTGGCTAAGTTCGGCTGTTAACTAGCTAACAACTGGCAGCAGCCGCTACCTAAACAGTTACATTGTACTTTAGGTGTTTAATATTCATCACGATATTTACATGCACAAAATATTCAGTTTTTTGCCGTAATTCCAAAAACGACAATATTCCTACTAAGCTTTTTACATGGTTAATGAAAATGAATGTTCCATTAATATTCCCATTTCCATGCAGCCGTGGACACTCCGATTAACAAAGAAATGCCCCCCTGCCGTACGTATAGCTGACTGTGAACAGGCAAGAGGCCGCGTGTCGCAAACTGCCATAAAGGCTCCATCTGAGGCGCAGATTCCGAATGCGCTGTACACATGTCCAAAGGATGCTGAATAATATCAGAATATCCCACACGTCTTAATCAGAAAATGCTGGAGAGTTGGGAACAAGGCCACATTTGGGATATCCAAACGGAATCGTATCCTATACTGAATATTGTCATATTCAGAAGAATAGTGGATTATTAGTGTGCATGTAAACATACACACTGTAGAAAACTCGCTATTTGAGTAAGCCTTTTTTCCTGTTTGACCGCTCTGAGAGCATCTACCTGAATCCTGGACACTTTACTTTTATCCTTATTAAAATCTGTTTTAAAGCCAAATCTTGAACCTAGCAAGTTACAGAAATAAAATAAACGTGTACATTTATTAAACGCACGACAGAAATAAAGGTCTATAATGTGATGCGTATATAATATACAAAAATGTGAAAAGTACTTTTGTCAGCTTCCGAGCTCCGTATAGCATTCCCAGACACTCTCGGCACCTGTTCCAGCGTGCATCTTGTTTTCACAGAAGGGCTCAGCTCCGCAGGTTGCCCCCATACCCTGTCTGTCTGATAAGGGGGTAATATTTGGTGTGTGTGGTTTTGACGCCCAGCGTTGGGTTTTTATTATCAGAGCCGAACGCCGGTCCCAGAGCTGCTGAAAGTCTGACGGACGAGTCGAGCTGCACCAAACACCAGGGGTTAAAGATAAACCAGACCCTGTTAGCCTCCAATTATCACTGTTTGACTGGGGGGGGCAAGTAGAGTCCAAAAAAGGGCAAGGTTTCTCGTGTGTGTGTGTGTGTGTGTGTGTGTGTGTGTGTGTGTGTGCGTGTGTGAGAGCAAGAGAGAATCACAATATACATTCAGTGTTCTAGCGCCAAAAATACACAATACACACTGATTCAGGTGGCTGCACTGGGAGTGTGTGTGTGTATCAGAGACCTTGGAATGGTAGCAAGACACTGTGTGTGTGGTGTTTCTTCTTTATCTCACGCTCCTCACTCCCACCACAGATTC